>JAUMHM010086444.1:0-10948 GCA_032362435.1 Melikaiella ostensackeni
CGAAACCGTGGAGAGAACTGGCAAAATGCAAGGAGTCTCGAGACTCTAGAGGGTTTAACTTTTTTTTTGGTAATACGTTGCTGAATTGATGCCTAAAAAGTTTGATTTGAAAAAATTATTCAGTTTCAAAGAAATAAACGTGAAATTTGAGAATCTCAAAGTGTCAATAACAAAAATTGGAGCAGTCTCAGCTGCGGACTGCGATGGAAAATGCAATTTTCAATTTGAATAAAAAATAAAATGTTGCTGTCGAGATATTGAGTTTCTAAATGCGGTTCAAAAAAGTTAGCCAATTCCGAGTACAACTTCCAAGAATTTTGAGGAACTAATTAACTTAAGTAACAATTTTTACTTATAACTGGTTGAATTTAGCTTTTTTTGTAGTTGAAGTGTGTCAGTGCGGAGCTAGATTGCGGATATTTAACAAAAATGAATATATTGCATACAAAATTCTAAAAAAATTAAGTACATGTTGTGTTAAAAGGATTTATTCGAAATCTCATTTTTTACTACAGTGATAAAAAAATGTACAAATTGAAATTTTAGTTAAAATTTAGTTAAACCAACACCAAAAAAACCAGACATTTCGTTGTTGTTGAAATTTTAACTGGTTCTCGACATCTTATTGGGTCGCGAACTTAATACTATAAACGCAACATTATCTGAAACAATTGCAGCCACTTTGCAAAATTTTTTTTTTTCACTGAGCCTCTGTTAGAAAAAAGATTGACAAGCAGCAAATACAAAGAACTGCAAGTTCCGTATAAACAGTAGGATTGCAAACCGAGAGTTTCGTTCAAAACTTTAATTGCAATCAAACTCATAAAAGAACTGATTAAAGATGTGCACTATGAAATTGACAGTATTAGCTTACACTTAGGAATTTTACGTGACACTTTAATTAGAGCTTCACTCCTTAGTACGTTTGCTTCTTTCATGCTCTTATAAAATGATAAATATGATACAAATTTTGCTAAATTCAAATACACACTGTGAAAGAAATTTGATTGTTTAAAACGACAAAAGTACGGTTTCCAAAATCTATAACCATTCCAGACAATTGGTTTTACAATCTGACCGAAACTTCGATTCCTGATTATGTTGTAAAAGTTCTTTCCTTAGGTTCTAGTTTCGTACGTAGATACAAATCTAAGCAATAGTATATTTCCTTCTCATGATTTTATAGCTGCGGTTGAATCTGGAATTTGGAGTATTCCTGAAGAAAAGCAAAACGAAATTAGAATATAATGTTCTCACTTATCATTTGATCATAATTCATCTCTAAGACACAATAGTTCAAGATTCAAGAATGAAGTTGATTTTAGTTCAGCAATATTATAAAATGATGAATGTAATAGAATTTTTGCTAAATTTAAATATAAACTGTGCAAGGAATTTAATTGGTTAAAATGCCAAAATTACGATTTCCGAAACTTTATAACCATTGCAGACAATCGGTTTCACAATCTGACCGACACGTCGATTCCTGATAAAGTTGTAAGAGTTCTTTCCTCAGGTTCTAGCTTTGCAAATACAAATGTAAGCAATAGTATATTTTCTTCTCATGTTTTTATAGCTGCCATTGAACCTGAAATTTGGAGTATTCCTGAAGAAAAGCAAAACCAAATTGGAATACAATGTTCTAAATTACTATTTGATCACATTTCATCTCTAAAAATAATAGTTCAAGACACAATAACATACTTGGTTTTAGTCCAGAAATTAAATTTACTCATGAAAATCCTAACATTTTATTTATGAAAGCCCATAAAGGCAATACGACTGTGGCCATGAACAAATCTGATTACAATGATAAGGTGATTAATTTATTAGAGCATCAATCGTAGTATAAGGTCAGAAATTTTGAAAACAAAGCCGTGACCGAAAAAGGTCTTAATATAATTGTTATTAGGTGGGTAAAAAGTGGTTTTTTCAGCAATCAAGAAGCAAAGTCATAACGTTCTTCTTCACTTGTCATGCCAAGGGCTGATGGACTGTCTAAGATCCATAAACCTGACATTCCTTCAAGAATCACAGTTTCCACTATTAATAGTGTCATTTATTCAGTGGCTTCTTTTTCATATTTTTTATTAACACAGGTAACAGGTAAAACACATAGCGATATCCTTGGATCTGACAGGGATGTTCCCAGGAAAGCTTGTTGAGTTAGTCACTAAGTACATGCATGAATAACGGGATAACATCGTACCATACACATTGATCCCTAGAGATAAATTCAATTATGCTGTAGAATTTTGTCTTAGATCCACTTATTTCAAATTTAACAATACAACTTATGAAAAAATTCATGGTGTAGCAATGGGTTTTTCTTTGTCAACAGTAGTATCCAACTTGGTAATGGAACAACTTGAAACAGAATGTCTAAAGAATCTTCTCTTTAAGGTCATTATTTATAGACGTTATGTGGATGACGTGTTTTTAATAGTTCCTAAACATTTTGTGGACCTGACATTGCAAAAATTTATTTCTTTACATCCTAAACTACAATTCACCGTAGAAGTAGAGGAAAATGAAACATTACATTTCCTAGATATCTCTGTCATCAGGTCCTCAAATGGCAATTTACTCACTAACTAGTACCACAAGCCTACTTGGTCTGGTAAAGATTTAAATTATAATTTTGAGCATCCTTGGTCCCACATAAAAGGCATGTTATTTCGTTTGATTGATCGCACTAAGAAACTATCCTCTTTAGAATTCAGGGAAAATAATTTGAAATTTTTAACCAACATCTTATTTAACAACGTATACCCAGTATTCTTGGTCAGACAGTTGATAAAAACAAAGCTACACTTGATTTACAACATGAAATTTAAACAGAAAAGAATTGAAAAGGATGCTGGTTTGACTGTTTATCCTTATGTTCCTGGTCCTTTTAATGAAATCACAAGCTTACTTAGAAAATACAAAGATAAAGTTATTCATGAGCTTTTGAAAGCAAGAACCTCATATTTAAAAACACTGAAGATCCGTTACCAAATTGAAAATAAATGGAGTAGTTTATAAAGTAAAATGTTCCAACTGTGAAGCCATTACATTGGACGAACAGGTAGACAATTATGACAGCGAATGACAGGACACGATATAAACGTAAAGAATCATGGTAACTCCACTGCGTTTGTTAAACATTGTTCAGAATTAACACACAATTTCGACTTAGACAATCCAATCATTTTGAAACAAGAAACCTTAACAAACGTTTAACCTCACAATCTTTTTAAATCATGAAAAAAGAAAAATTGTGTAAATCTTAGATATGAAAATTCTAGGCTTCCTTGACATTATAAAATTTTAGTTTAAATTAATGACTTTGTTGAATAATTTGTTTACCAATTTACAATAAATTATTTTCAGCAAGTGGTAATGATTCTTGGGTTCAAAATTTTCGGTGCCGTAAGTATGAATTGATCGCTTCAAGATGGAGCATAACAACCGCGACACTGAAGAGGAGGCGTTAGACAACCCTGCTCCAGGTAGCGGAAGAAGAATCGATATCAACGATATTATATTCGCGATTAAGAAACTAAAGAATGGAGAGGCTGCTAGTGTAGATGGTATCTCCGCTGAAAGGCTCAAGAGCGGTGGCGGGTATTTGTTTATGTAGCTGAGCGAATTTATGAATATGTGTGCTGTGAACGGTGTAGTACCAAATGATTGGAGAAAGGCGAATATCGTCCCACTCTACAAGGGAAAGGGGGATAAAGGTGAATGTACTAATTATAGAGCGACTAGCCTACCAAGTACCGTGGGCAAAATATTTACCAAAATACTTCTCAGGAAGATCATGGGAATAACTAAGGAAAGGATCTGAAAAGTCCGATGTGGATTTATGCCAGGAAGATCATGTGCGGATCAGATATTTAGCTTAAGACAGATCATAGAAAAAAGTTTGAGAGCAAACAAGAGAGTTTTTTGTGCATTTGTTGATATGAATGAAGCTTTCGATAAGGTGAATAGATCTAAACTTTGGGAAATCCTGAAAGAGTGTGGAGTAAATGGTTGGCTTCTACAAGCAATAAAAGCAATATATAATGGTAGTAAAAGCGAGTGTAAGAATAAATGGACAACTGAGCGATTGGTCTGATATCAAGCAGGGCGTTGGGCAAGGCTACGTTATGTCCTTCTGGATGTTCAATATATACATGGACAAATGTCTGAGAATGGTTCTCTTAGACGCAGAAGGTGTTGATCTCAGGACAGTGAACGTACGTGGACTGGCGTTTGCAGACGATAAGAATCAGTTCAAAAAATGCTACAAGATAGCATATTTAAGTTATCTGAAATTGAAGTGTGGGAAGAAGTGTCATTAGATTTTTCGGAGCCGTTCAAGGACTGTGAAATAGCAGTAATTGATAATGTCAATAAAGGTCAGGACTGGTCTGAAGAATCATATGGTATTTCAGAATTGACGAAGCGTGACGAAGACGTTGATCTGGATTATAAGAGAAGAGCGGTTGAATTTTGGAATAACAACGGGAAAAGGCGCAAACTTGGTAATGTTCAACATAACTTTAAACTTGTGTCTTCCGAACGTCAATTGCGAAGATGGGCTAATCAGTCGGAAGTAGGGGGAACCAAAAAAGGAAAGTTGTTAAAAGTTTCCGGGTATGTAATGCAAAAATTGAGAAATGCTATTGAGGCCGGATATATTTTGCATGATAGAGACCTCTTGTAATGGGTTTTCAAAGCTTATGGATAGCTGGATGAGAATAGCATGGTATTTAAAGCTTCTCAAACGTGTATGTATAATTTTAAAAAGGCTCATCGTATTGTTTCAAGAAAAGTAGCAAAGATGATTACGCGCAGTACTATAAGAAAATGACGAAGTCTTAGAAACAAAAGCTACAAAAATCGTTAATGAGATAAACCCTTTGGTTACGAGCTACGGACCAGAAAATCTGTACAATTCGGATCAGAGTGGATTTCAGCAGGAAATCCACTTTGGAAGAACTTTAACAGTCCAAGGTACAAAAAAAGTAGAATATGTTGTACAGACAGTACTGTCAACTACATACATTTAGACAATACAGACCACTATAACTGCTGATGGAAAGATGTTGTCGCACCTCTTTATGGTGTTACAAGGAACAAATGGAAAGTTTGGACCAATAGTAGAAAAAACCTTATTTAGACCGAGAAATGTGCATGTAACAGCATCAAAATCTAGAAAACTCACATCGTTGTATATGTTAAAGTTTCTCGATTTATAATTTTCATGGGAAAGAGATGTCCTTTGGTAGGCATATGGATTTTATAATTCTGTTTTGAAATTGCAGCTCACTTTAAAACCTGGTTAAGAGGTCTTTTTCCCAAAACCAATAAAGAAAGTGGGCTCTTATTAGACTCGTGGAGCGGATATTGTGAAGAAGATGTGCAGGATGCAAAGCTAGTGGAAAAAGATATCATACTAAAAACTATACCGAAGTGTACCTCCGAACGAATTCAACTTTTAGATGTGCATGGATTCAGGATATGGAAAAATTGTTAGGCGTTTTTCTGACGATGTACTGCTTTACAATTGCGACGTAAATCTTTATTTACGGAATAATGTTATTAAATTGCAATCTCTTTTATACAACCAATTGTCTCCTCGGAGGTATAAAAATATGTTTCAGTACGTTTGGTACAAAAGCGACCATTTAGGTACTAAATTAGGAGATTTTGAGAACCCAGTAGTTTTCGCATTTGAAAAAAATATGCAAATAAAGTGTGAATTCTGTGATGAAACGTCAATAGCATGATGCTCATGTTGTGGAAAGGCATTGTGCTTAAAACACTTTTTTCATGAGTACCATTTATGTGACAAATATGAGCCTTAAAATATGCTCAACAATATGTATATACACATTGCGAATGCACTATATATATCGAGCAGTAGCGATTGTAAAAAAAGCTATTGAAAAGTTTGAATGAAAAGAAAGTAAATGGATATTTACGCTTATTGATCTTTTCCAAAATGAACCTAATTATAGAAAAATATTTCAACCTATTGCAGGTAAATGGCAAATTTCGGGATAATTAATATTGCGCTTGTCCAACCGTTACGCGTCTCTTGAATTTTTTTTTGAAAGACATCCGTAACTAGCGAATTAGGGATGATTCACCCAATGGTGCTGGTGATAAGTTGTTCAGTCACTATTTTGGCATCACGAAATACCATTTATTTATTTTTTCAAATTGAATAAATATTTTAATTGTTTGCATACGTATTTTTTCACTAAGGGTAACTTACAGCATACATAAGGGTGGCCGGTGGCAAAGAAGTTATCAATTCATCAATTACGACTTGAAATTGATGTATAGCAAGCTTGTAAAGCAAAACAGAATACAAAAAATATTCTTCTAGTTATAAATATTTTTGTTCACCGAAAAAGTGGAGGGGGCAGTCTTACCCTTTCAACATGAGAAAGGGCCGATATGAAAAATGCGTGTTGATTATTTTTTGTTCCTCTACAACATACCCACAAGCAAACAAAAATCCGAGCCGGACATCTGAAAAACATTCCTTGTAAGTTTCAGCATAACCTTATTTACCTGTACATACTTTTTAAATTTACGTACTTTGATTGATCTCAATATTTAATTACAGTTTTATTTATAATAATTTTTCAGACTATACGGAGGGTCTTTTTAGAGATCTCATTTCATCTTCACATTCCATTATTTTTTGACATTGATTGATGTTAAGTTTTGGAATTTTATCACAATGCATACTAATGTTGTTATTCATACACGACTTTCGAATGTTATCTCGTTTGTAAGTATTTTTTATATAATTATTGCACTGGAGATTTTACACTTTATTTGCAATCATTTTACACATTTTGATTCATTACATTGATGCTATTTCAATAATATGATTGTTATTTTAGGTCTTTCACCAAAAGGCTTGAAAAGGGTCTATGTTTAACCGAAACGTCGCCATGTTATTTCAAATATATTTTTCATCTAAATGAATGATCGGAATGATCGTTTTAATCCATTCAATCGTTTATCAAAAATTCCAATCATCATGCGCGTTTGCAACTTTATTATAATTTTTTCCAAAAATTTCTTAACAACATTTGCATTTGTCCATAAATAAACATGTTCCCGATCATCAAATTGGTTGCAAATTTATATTTTGTGTTAGGTAATCGAATGTTATATACTTTTCAATTTGCAGAAATATTACTTTTTTCTAGACCACTTATTAAATAAAATGTGCTTTTCTTACAATTTTCCATGTTCCCGAACTCTGACAGGGTTGTAAATCGACTCTAATCATTAGGGAAGTATGTTTTATATCATTGCAAATTGTACGATTGCGAAATAAATATTTATATGAAAATTTGTGCGAATAAAGTTTATAACTAGTTTTGCAACATTCCTAACGTATTCGACATTTCGTGAATAGAACACAACTCGCATTGTTACCTTCAAAAAGGATGGAATGTATGCAACCAGTTATAAATAGGTTGTTTTGTGTTGTAGTCGAGACAAGTGAAAATCCCTTTTGGCGAAAACACTTTATAGGGAGGTTTCCATCAGAGTTTTTGCATGTGCATTCTTGAAAATCAAATCATGCAGAAAAAATTCCAACGGAAAACTATCTTTTGAGTGGAAAATCGATGAAATATCAGCTGTTTTAATAATAAAAAATTTCCTAATTGGGATTGTTTGCTTGGAAAAAATAAGCCCCTATAAATTCATAACAATGCTTTTTCGCGCAACATTGAAGTCGAGCTTTTACCGATAAAAGTGATAAGTTTTTATGCGCTTTTTACTGAGAGAAAATTTCAATCAATCGGCTTATTATTCAGTGATTTGTTTCATGCTTGAGTTTTGAAACAGAATCAAATAAGAATAAAAACGAACTAATAAATGTATCGCAAGGATCGAGTGCTTGATTTTTCTAGAGAACGAATTTAATTATTGTTATCATTTACCATATTTAAGTTTTACTTTTATCTTGAAGTTGAATCTGTATTGATTGAGCATTCAACTATTTTGTTGAAAGTTCGTCTTTTTTCTTGAATTCAACTGTTTTTTATTTAAAATTAAAATCTTTCATAGTGGAAATATCAACTATTACATTTTTCGTTCAGAATTAATTTTTTTGGTCGCAGATTCTTAATATCAGTTGAGCGTTCATTTCTTTGGTTGATAATTTAATTTTTCTCTTGAAAATTTGTTTATTTATTAAAAATTTATCTTTTTCAGTAGAAAATTCCACTATTTAATTTAAAATTCGTGTATTTTGCTGAGAATTCGTTTCTTTTTTGTAGAAATATAATCTTCTCAGTTAAAAATTCAACAATTCGGTTGAAAATTTATGTACTTTGTTGAAAATTCGTCCATTTGGCCAAAAATATAATATAATAATTATTCTTTTTGCTAAAAAATGCAACTGGTTGGTTGAAAATTAATCTGTTTTGTGTAACGTCTTCAATATTTTGTTAAAAATTCATCCTTTTTGGTTGAATTCAACTGTTTTTTATTTAAACTTAAAAAATATTCTGGTTAAGAAATCAACTATTACATTTATCGTTAAGAATTCATCTCTTTTGATGGAAAATTCAAGTACTTGGTTAAAAGTGGAACTACTTTGTTATAAATTCATATTTTGTTGAAGATTTATCATTTCAGTTGAAAATTGAAATTTATCGCTGAAATTCCGACTTTTTGTTTGTTGCGAATGTACCTTTTTCAATCGAAAATTCAAGAGTTTTGTTTAAAATTCATGTATTTTGTTGAGAATTCGTTTCTTCGGTAGAAAATTACTCATTTTGGTTAAAAATTCACTTTTTAAATGAAAATTTACCCATTTAATTTTTGGTTAAAAATAAAGTTTTTTTTTAGTTAAAAATTCATTTTCTTGGTCGAAACTTCAACTATTGGGCTGAAAATTCATGTATTTTGTTGACAATTTATCTTTTCTTGTAGAAAATTATTCTTTTTGGTGAAAATTGAAACTTGTTGCTTAAAAATTAATCTGTTTTGTTTAACGTTTCAACTATTTTGTTTGAAATTTACCTTTCTTGGTTGAATTCAATTGTTTTTATTTAAAATTAAAATCTGTTTTGGTCAAAATATCAACTATTATATTTATCGTTGAGAATTCATCTCTTTTGATGGAAAATTCAAGTACTTGGTTTAAAGTGGAACTATGTTATAAATTCATATTTTTTGAAGATTTATCATTTCAGCTGAAAATTTAAATATTTTGCTAAAAATCCTTTTTTTTTGGTTGAGAATGTATCTTTTTCAATAAAAAATTCAAGTATTTGGTTTAAAATTCATTGATTCTGTTGAGAATTCGTTTTTTTGGTGGAAAATTAATCATCTTGGTTAAAAATTCATATTTTTCAGAAAATTAATGTTCGTGGTTGAAAATTTATCTTTGCGGTTGAAAATTTACTTACTTGGTATAAAATTTAATCATTTTGTTGAAAAGTCTTCTTTTTTATTCAAAATTAATCTGTTTTAGTAGAAGATTAAACTATTCTGTTGAGAATTCATCTTTCTTGGTTGAATTCAATTGTTTCAGATGAAAATTAAAAATAATCAAAACCATTTTTGGTTGAAATATCAACTATTACATTTTTCTTTGAAAATTTATCTCTTTTGGTTGAAAATTCAACTACTTGTTTGATAGTGGAACTACTCTGTTAAGAAATTAGTTTTTTGCTTCAAGATTTATCATTTTAGTTAGAAATTTACATATTTTGTTTGAAAATTCAACTATTTTATAGAAAATTTGTTTTCTTTTTGGTAGAAAACTAATTTTTCAACTGAAAATAGAACTATTTTATTTTTGGTTGAAAATTAATCTATTTTAGTTGAAAAATGAAGTATTTCGTTGAAAATTTATGCATTTTGTTGACAACTCATCTTTTTGGTAGAAAATTCATCTTTTTGGCCGAAAATTCATCTATTTGGATGAAAATTCATCTATTTTGTTGAAAATATAAAACTTTTACTTGAAATTTCAGAGATTTAAAGCGTTTCAAATAAATCTCTTTTATCCGTCTGTTCACGAAAAAACACGGCGATTGTCGGCTGTTAAGATCGTGAAAAGTAGATTGTTCGATTCACTAAATTGGATCATTTTGATATTAAATGGAAGAATTAATTGAGCAGCAGCACTTATGATATCTTAGGATTTGGGGTGAACTTGTTCTGTTTATATTTGAATTTAGCATTCCATACTGATAAACATCAAAATATTGTTTAAATTTATCAACATTTTCAGCTGTATGGAAATTTGAATTCGAACAGTTTGTTAACAATTGCACAAAGTAAACTAAGAACATATATAAACGGACGATTAAAACTATTTGATTGCCCTGAGTTAAGTCAATAAAGGATTCACTAATGACTGATTCCAAATACATATGTACGTATAAATCCAGAGGGATCGATGGGTTAATCAGTACAATCAACTTTGATAATTCCGGTCAAATTCACACGAGCATTGCACTTACGCCCTGAACTTTGACCACAGCTTGAATATTCAACGTGAACTTTCATTTAAAGCGGTGAGAATTATAATCCTCCAACATTTATAATTGGCTGAATTAATTTCCAATGAGGGAGGTGAGGTGATCTAACTTTGAAACTCAGAATCGATCAGATTAAAACATTGATGCTGCTTTGGAGAGAAAATACAAAGGGAGCTTAGTTACCTTCATCGTATAAAATAATAATCGAAAATGTGTATTCCCTGTTAACAGAATTGTATTACAAAGACTTTTTGAGTTCTGCTTCAAAATTCTTGTTTTAAATTGAAACGCAGAAAGATTGGGATAAAAATAAAGTACATTTTTTAATACGATAAGTCAAAGGTTTTTAAGCTTAATGAGTCAACTCTTTCAGGCTTCGAAGTTTCACAATCTTCTACTTCTTTGATACTTTTTCAACAAAGGCTACTTTTCTGCTACTTTTT
>JAUMHM010086445.1:0-10947 GCA_032362435.1 Melikaiella ostensackeni
GAGCCGGTGTCATTTTCATGGATGGCAGTCGCTCCCAGGGGGACCCTGCGGTGGTTGTTTGACCAATTTTTTTAAATTATATACTGTAAGGTTAGACTTTCTTTTATTTAAACAAATATATTAATTTTCGTAGTCAAACTCTAATTATTATTTAATCTATATTGTGGGTTGTGAGTTGGCTCGCACGGATTGAGAAGCAACACTATTTTACAATTGATCTTGTTTTCTTTTATCACATTAATTTCATGAATTATACAATAATCAAAGAAATCGGTTATGCATACTTTCGTTCAACTCTTATTCCTAGGCCTTCGTGCTCGATTTCTACTTTCTTTAATCTAACGTTTTATTATTCTTATAATCTCATTCTTTTTCTACATTTATCAATTTATCTTTTTGTGCTCTGGCTAATCCTAGACCTTTAATACAATATTACCTTAACGACGCGTCATCTAACTTTCTCAATATTCTTGGTAAATACGACAATTATCAACTTCACCTTAAGTATCTATTCCTTATCCTGACTTTTCTCACATGAAAAACAAAAGAATGGGAGAGATTGCTGTTCTTTTGTGCAATTCCCCTTCAATTAATAAGCATTCAATCGGTTTCTTTCTCATTGGGTATTCCCATGCTAATCTATTTAGCTATTGTTTGAGTTTTTCTCTCTCTCTCTCTCTTTCTCTCTTTTTTTCTCTCTGTCTTCTCTTTTATAATTATATAGAATAACGTCTCTACGTAGTTGATTACAAAAACATTTCTTAAATCAAAATATTAAACATCTCCTTTTATCTAATATCTCTCTTAGTAACAAGTCAAATGCCAAAATATTTTATTCTCTCTCTCTCTCTCTCTCTCTCTGAATAATATTTTATTTCTCTTGCTGCTATTTTCTCTCTACACAGTGAGGCTTACTCGCAGAAATAAAAAAGACCTAATACTCTCTGCAGTCTCGGGACTCAGTCCTGAGTCGCGTAGCGGGGTGCGGGGATCTTTCTCCTGCTTATGGAAGGGAGGCTCACCTTGAATCCTAGGCTGAAGACCTTTCCTCGCGAAGACGCTCCCAGTGTTAGAAGGAGACTAAGTTCACTTCTAACCCTCGAAGTTCGTAGTCTGAGCTAACAGTAGTGCCTAGAGATGGAGATCTAATGCCTCACCCATTACACTGGTGCTAGCCCGTGTGCTACGCGGCTGACCACCAGCCGCCGACTCTCCTGAACCTGAACTGCTCGCGTTTGGCCTCATTATGCCGCGAGCTCCCCACTCGTAGTTGCTTATACGCGAGGGTGGGACCACTCAAGCTTGCGCAATGTATGGGCCCCTGCGACTAGCTGGCCTAACAGAGCCGATACACGCCAGCTTGCCTGGTCGTTACTCCTCAGGAGATATTACGTAACAAATATGTTACAAAGCCCACCTATTTAAAATTGAAGCGAAGGCGTTAGTCTATCTTATAGCGAAAATTTCAAATATAAATAATCTAACCTATTGTTATAGTTAGGATGTCTCCTGAGGTCCCGTTCTTTGCGCTCCCACGTGGACGTGATTGGCCACACTTGGCTCGGTGACCACGCGCGAAAGTGACTTGGGTCAATGCTCGGGTCAATGCTGCCATCCCACGGCTTGTTTCTCTTCTCATTTTCATGGGGTCTCCACTTGCGTTCTCCTTCTCCTTGGTGCTCCTTTTTGTTCCTGGCACTATCCTTATGGTATTGACAGATACCACTTGCAGCTTGTCCGGTGTATCGTTTCTGCTCGGGTCTGCCACCTCTTCTTCAATTTTTGTTAACATCGCGTTAAACACCTCTTTTATGCTTTTAGTGCGCTCTTCCTTCCTCTCTATTCCCTTCTCAGGTGTTTTATCTGTGGCCGTACCGACGCTTCGGGTTATTCTCCTCATTTTCCAGGGTCCACCCCAGGCAGCGTCATTTGTTTCTTCTTTTTAGCTACTTCTCTTCTTCGACAATTGATGTAGCTCGGCCTCGCACTGATCACTCTCCTCGTCAGTGCCCATCGCGTCACCACAGAGATTTCCTCGTGATCTATTTCACATTGGACCTGGACACTGTCTCGGAAGTCCGTTGTACTGTATTGTGCTTCGATCTCAGGCATAGTCGCTTTTCGTATGCTTGCTCGTCAAGAACTGACGCCCACGCCAGCTGGCTGCTCTTGCCTGCCTTATCCCCTCCATCGTCTGCTGTGCGTATTTCTTCGGGTCCTTAACATAGTACTGGCCCCTCTCCTTTCCCGTGGAGGGATGCTGTAGGAGATACACATTCCTATACTCTGTTCCCCGACAGAAGGCTTAGACAACCGAAGAATTTTGGATCACTTCACGCAGCCTGTCATAAATTTTTTCCGTGAAGACGGGGTTCCCTGAGATGTTCGAGGCTGCTGTTGCTCACATCTGTTCACAACTTTTCGACCAACTTTACCGAAGGACACCAAGAAAGCAATAAATATAAAACTTTGACCATTGAGAAGAAAAATGAAAAAAACTATGCGTAGAAAAAAAGGAAAGGAAACTCCATCACCAAAATGTTTCTCCTCCCTCATACTCAAACTTTGAGCCTTCTTTCGCGGAACAGAGTATAGAGACTTTCTCCTTTATGGTGTAAGGGCCATTGTACAATGCTAAGAACTTTGGTATGGTTCCTGTGGTGGTGTTTGACACATTGCAGGCTCGTGCAAGCACACAATCGCCTATTTTTAATTCTATCCCCTTTTTTTTTCTATTTAGTTGTTGTATTTGCTTCTCTCGTTTTTCTTTTAGCCAATCCCTGATTATCATTATATGTGTTTGATAATGTGGGTTCTCTTTTTTTGACTGGGGTGGCATTAGCTCTTCCCACCACCTCACTGGTCTTTTGTTTCTTAGCGCCTCATATGGTATCGTTCCTATTGTCTTCTGGTATGACTCGCTTAGGACCGTCTCGATGTTTTCGATCTGCGAGTAGCATGAGCCATGCTTGTCGGGGGTTAAAAGGTTTCTAAAGAGTCGTGCCAACCCCTATTTACTCTTTCGACCATATTGGCCTTTGGGTGTCTTATCGAGGTTAACGTCATCTTTATATTCTTTTTCATTAGCACCTGTCTCCACTTCACACTGGTAAATTGCGTGCCTCGGTCTGAAATTATTTATTCAGGCTTTCCTACTGCTTCAATGAAGTGTCCTACTATCTGCTTCATAAATCCTGGCCCCTCTACAAATCATTGAATAACTTAATCCAAAAAAATTGTTCAAAAAGAGGAAATACATCTTGTTAATCCTCATTTTATTACAAATGAGTACAATATCATTTGACCGCGATGCGTCCATAAGTTTCGATGCAAATTTACAGTTAAGGTGAAAAAACGTGGTTAAAAACACCTTTTACAACTTGGTCAACTCTCGACCATTGTATTTCGTTGAAAAATGCATGAATTCTTCCGCGAAAAATCGAGCAGTTACCTTGAAATTCTATTTATGCATACATTTTTGAAAAATTCGAAAATATTCATAACTTTGGTGTCGGCAGTAAATAAAAGCGAAGGATGCTAATTCAGCTTCTAATCAAGCTGGAAGGCTCTACTTAGGCTTAAAATTCACCAAAAAAATCAACGAATTCAATGGTGGGTTTTTAAAAACAGTTCATTATAACAATAACACACTATCGCACATTATGATTTTCCGTTTTTTTTTTTTTGGGACTGAAGACACAAAAGACTCGCAGCGGGTTCCAGGGTATCGATGCCCTGCTAATGTTTGATCCTTCGCCTCATAAAGTGTACCAGATGTCTGTGAACAGAAATGTAGAAAGAAGTTGTAAAACCCAAAGGCGTAGGCAATTTTTTAGTCCTGTCAAAGATATGAACAAGAATGAACTAAAATTTTAAAGTTAGATTTATAAGGATATCCAAACATCTGGATGGCAAAAGTTTATGGTGAAACATTTTTATTTTCTTGAAAACTTTGTTTACGGGTGGCAATCCAGAAATCAATACAATTCGCTGATTAACTTTTTTTGGAAAAGGTATTTCGTATTCTAGTAAAACATTTTCTCCATCATGCCTGATCCTGATTATGATAAAAATAGAGATGAGTAAAATGAAGTAGGTTACTTCAATTTTAAATTCATTTTCTCAATGTTAAATAATATAATGTGCATTTTAACGTTCGTAAAAACTCTGTAAAGCTAAGAATAATTTTTAGAAATCAGGCAGATTCTATACTTGAAGTCGGTGAATCTCAAGTGACAAATATGCACACTTTAACAAGAGTCAAGTTTAGAGCACAATTTTTTATAAAAGAAGCATCGGAATAATTTTAAAAAAATGATGAAGATTCTCCAAACATTTACGAACAAATTGCCGTAGACAAATTTGAAAAATATAAAAAAACAGTTGATTTGAATAATGAAAATATACAACCATGTTATCTTCAATTCTAATGAAAATACTGGAGCGATTAAAATTCCAAACGGTCATGCAAGGGTCTGTGATTATTCATAATTTTCAGAAAATATGCGATTAAGTTCTTTTTTCGTGATAATCGCGATATTTTAAGACAGTTTTTTGTACTGGAAAATAAGTGTTAGAAATCAGTGGGCTACCTTTTTTCTACGGATAATTCTCGCTTTTCCGATCGACTTGTAATCGGCATGCTATATCTCCTGAATTTGTCGGAATTTTATCAAAATTGTTTTTCAAACTATTATTTTTTGTCAGCCTGATAGTGTAACAAAATGCACATTTTAATGTTCGCGGTAGGCGGATGATACTTCAAAATACCTATCTCTGATTACGCTTCTCGTGGCGATTTCCCGCCCATATTACCGAGCAACTCTGACGGCAGTAATAGGTATAATTGCATTTGTCAAATATATATGGTCATGTTTATGTGTTTTAGTGAATGTGCGTGACATTTTTGCTGAATTTTATATGTACTTCAATTTTCGAACCTTATTTTACTCATTTTTATAACCAGGATATTTGAGAATTCTATTATTTATTGTTTTGTTATCGAATATATGAATCCTGGATTGACATAATGTTATTTGTATTTTCAAAGGACCTTTGACCTCTCGATCAGTTCATTTGGTTTTATGCCAATATAAATTTTTATTAGATTTTTTATCTTACTTGTAACCTTCTGTTGCTATCGAAAGAATTTTGAACCTGTCATTGAATATCGCTTATCTTCCTTTTTAACTTCCATTTGTATGAAACGACTCTCAAATTCTCTAAAAAAAATTGAATTTATTACAATAGTTTTTGCAAAAAACTCAAAAAAGCATGTCATAAAAATCCATTTTTATGCATTGTTTATGTATATTTTGCAGTTTCGTTTTCATAATTGATTAGATTATGATAACACGCATAAAACTTCCTTTGTGCATTTTTGCATCTGACCCATAGATCTTTTCTCACTCACCTAAAGGACCCATAGAGTAAAAAATTTGTCTGATACTTTTTTTCGTATGCCAAATAATTGTTGCAAGGAATCAAAAATTCAATTACAAGAAAAGAATTCTTGAAAGATCAACTGAGATTCTAGATATTAACCGATTTCTTACTTACCATGTTTTTTCACCTTCTTCGCAAATTTGCATCAAAACTTGTGAACGCATCGCGGTCAAATGACAGTTTACTTATTCGTAATAAAATGAGGATTAACAAGATGTTTTTCCTCTTTTTAGCGATTTTTTTCAAGCTTTCTCATGCGTATCGTGTCATACAATTCCTTCTTCTTAAAATCATTCACACCTCCAGCATCTCAAACACCCAATCTCAATTCCTCGCCTGAAACTTTTTCGAGTGTATGCCTTTCGTCAACAGAAGTGTCAATCCAATCCGAGGCTACATTATTATTTGTATAATTTATTGTTAAATGTATACAACTATACACCAAACTCAGTCTCAACACACTTCGGTCATCCAAAGGAAAGTATAAAAACCAAGCCAGAACCAAAGGAGCTATAATCGGTTTGTGTTGTGCACAACCTTAAAATCAATTTAAACTTCGTCGAAATCCTTGAATATCTCTTATGATTCGTTAAAATCCTTCGTAATCCTCTTAAATCGTTTTTAAGCCTCTAAAATCCCTCAAAATCCGATGAAATCCTTCAGTATCACTTGAGATCCGTTATATTCGTTTGAGTTCCCGTGATTTCATTTGAAATATTTTTAAATCTCTTCAAATTCCTTGAAATCATTTGTAATCCGCGGCAATGATCCTTAAATTCTCAAAATTCCGAAGAACTCGTCGAAATCCTGCAGTATCTCTTTAAATCCTTCAAAATTCTCTGTAAACCGCAGAAATAATTCCTAAATTCTTGAAATTCCTAGAAGCCCGTTGGAATTCTTCGTTATTTCTTCCACTTCTTTAGAATCCTTCGACATCGCGTGATTTCTTCTGAAAAATTTTGAAATCTCTTGAAATCCCTTGAAATTCTTTAGAATCATTTGTAGTCCCCAGAAATCGTTCTTCAGTTTGTAAAATCTCTAAAAAATCGTCGAAACCTATCGGTATCCTTCAAAATCCCTTAAAATCCTTTCAAGTTTTTAAGTAATTTTGCGAAATATCTCAAGATCTCTTTAAATTCCTTGAAATCCCTTAAAATCTTTTGTAATCCGCGGAAATCGTTCTTAAATTCTCAAAATCCCTAAAATTTCGTTAGAATCCTTCGGTATCTCTTAAAATCCCTTAAAATTCTTTGTAATCCGCGGAACTAGTTCTTATAATCTAAAAATCCCTATAAGCCCGTCAAAACTCTTCGGTAGCCCTGCAAATTATCTAGAATTCTTTGAAATCCTGTCATTTCTTTCGAAATGTTTCCAAATATCTCAAAATCCCTTGAAACCTCTTGAAATCCTTTGTAATCCGTAGAAATCACTTTTAAGTCTGTAAAATCACTAAAAATCCGTCGAAAATCTTCGAAATACGTTAAAAGCTCTTGAAATCTCGTTTTCAGTGAATGGATATTCCCTAAGCTGATGCAGTATTAAACTTTGACCTGCCGTATCTCAAAAACCAAGCCTCCTCTCACCCTAAATTTTTTTGTAATTGATGTCGTGTCATTAGGTATCATTGAGAATACAATTCAGTTCAAAAATCTCAAGTCCTGTTTTTTGAAGATCTTGTCTTCATAAAAATGACATACTTCCCATGTACACTGCTTCGAAGTTTCATCAAAGACCTTTCAAAAGAGCAAAAATTGAAAAATGCAATTGAATTCTTTTTACCATAATTATATTTACTTTTGAACAATTTGGAAAAACTTTATCAGACTGTCACTGCCATTGGTTATATTGCTATAAAAACTTATTCCGTGGCAATATTCAAGCCTCTCTACCAAACGTAAAGGTTGCAGCCATGAAAGAGATTCCGTTTTACTTTGGCCTTTGTTTATTATCATTTTTTTTGTTCTTCAATAAATTTCAAAGATTTTTCACTTTTTTTATTTTACCTTTTTCTATTCTACTCATAAGTCTATAAAATTCGAAAATTCGGTTGAATATATTATTATTCCGCGAGAAGATTTTTCGCATCTTCTGATAGCAATATAACCCGAGATATAACCAATGGCAGTCTAATAAGTGAAATTGTTTGTTCAAATTGTTTGAAAAAATCACAAATATTGGTAAATTACAGTCTATTGTCTACAAATTGCGTAAAGCTTTTGCTCACCAGATGAAAAAAAAAATGATTCCACAGAAAAAACTTGTATGCATAGAAATGTAAATGTGAATAAGTGTGAATATGAAAGTGAATATGTTTGTAAAAATTATTTATAACAATGACTAATGTTCTCAGATGGCAGTCTATTGTGTACAATTTTCATTCTTTATATACAAAGAAATGATTCTGTAGAAAAGAAAAATTTGCTGTGCATGGAAATGCGAAATAATTGCATTTCTTATAAAACTTGTTTGAACTATTAACTATTACTGCTCTATGGTGCTCGCTCGCAATTGAACTTAATCTCACACATTTTAGTAACAAAATCTACGTGAGTGATGCATCGGAGTTCCGAAGATGCTGCAAATAACTGCTACATTATTTGATTTATTTACAACAATTAAAGAAATGCAGGAATTTCATCTACAATTCAAGTTTTTGTTCAATGAATGTAAATTTACTGACTTCATATCTTTTTGAGAAAATATAGATCAATGGGGCTAGGTAGATAGCGCAAGTATAATCAATTTCAGTTCTCAAGTTGAACAACAAATCAATGAAAATTTTTTTTTAAAGTGCGGCATTTCATATAAGTAAAAATTTAAATGAGAATTATATATTTTGTCGGTAATCTTTCTTCTCTTCAAAGCTGAACTTTCAAGCAAGAAGAAAAATTTTCTACCAAAAGACGAATTTTCAACAAATACAAGAATTTTCAACCAAGTATTTGAATTTTCGAATAGAAAACATAAGTTTTCAACTGAAAATGGAACAGTTACTTTTTTACTTTCAATATTAATTTACAACAAAGAAGAAAAAAACACTTTAACCAGTTGAATTCAACGAAAAAAAACGAATTTTTAAAAAAATTCTTCAATCCTCATTCAAATAGATGAATTTTCGAAACAAAAGAATAGTTTTCTATCAAAAAAGACAAATTAAGGAAAAAGTTACGTTTGCAAGCTAAAAAGTAGAATGCTTTAAAAAAAAGAGTTGACTTTTAAGACAGAAAAGTTAATTTTTGATAAGAAAGTTGATTTTTCTACCCAAACAGACAAATTTCCAACGTCACAGGGGAGCTTTGTATCATATAGTTGAATTTGTCACCAAAAATAAAATATTAAAATTTTCAGATAAATAAAATTTTCAACCAAATAAACAACGAATTTTCAACCGAAAAAATGAATTTTCTTCTGAGAAGATTAATATTCTACCAACAAGATGATTTTTCAACAAAAAACATTAATTTTCAATAAAATTGTTGAGTTCTGAAACCAAAAAGACAAATTATCTACAAAACAATTGAATTTTTCAATGAAAAATATGAATTTTCAACAAGAACGTTAATTTTCAACAAAATTGTTAAAGCTTTGAGCCAAAATGACGAATATTCTACAACCAAAAAGTTAAATTTCCAACTAAAATGATGAATTTTTAATAAAAAAATGATTTTTTTGCAAAGTAGTTCCACTTCAAACCAAGTAGTTCATCTTTCAGCAAAAAAATGAATTCTCAACAAAACATGTGATAGTTGATATTTCAATCAAATAATTGTATTTTCCTCTAAAAAGCCAAATTTTGAACAAATTACATGAATTTTCAACCAGAAAGGTCAATTTATGATAAAAAATAATGATTTTTAATCAAAAATGGGTTCGTTACATTTCCAGTTTAAAAAATTAATTTTTAATAAAACAACGAATTTTTAACAAAATTTTTATATATTCTCAAACCAAAGAGAAGAAGTTTTAATAATACAATCGAATTTTGGACGAAAAAAATTAACCTTTCACCAAAAATAGTTGAATTTTTAAATCGAGTTCTATTAATTCAATACGCATTGAAACGAAAAAACAAGGAAAATGGTTCCTCCTCAGTAATAGTACGTTCCGTTACTCTATAAGATCACAAAAAATTGAAGCTCTTTATTGTTATATTTCATGCTCTGCTCCTAAACTGTTTTGTATTTCCGAAACAGGGTTCTTTCCCAATGTGAGAAACTAAAGACTTCTCGTAATTCAACTTTGAAATAATGGAATATTATTGCAAATAATGTAATACTTTCATAATTGGCTTTTGAATAAATCAACTTTCAAGTATGAAATTCAAAGTTTCTTTTTATTCAAAATAATTGCAAGGATCACAAAACTTGAAATGACTCAAAAGTAGAAGCATTTTCTAAAATGAAGCTTTTCAATATTAGGATTGAGAATACAAATGATTTGAATATGATTAAATTATTTACACCCTCGTTATTTCATTGCGATTTTTCAAATTGTGCTTGAGATATGTTTGAAAAAAATAGTTATTTTGATAAAATTTGCGATTGTGTTAGAGCTAGCGTAACTAAAGGGTGAAATCAACTCAAGAGATTTCATTTTGCCGCAAAAAATTAATTAAGTTACCAAATTTTCGAGTGAACAAGTGACGAAATAGGGAGTTTCATAAATTTTCTGGTTCAAGTAATTTCGAGGGGTTACACGGAAAATTCGATTTCAAATTATTATTAAATATTTTGAGGAATTTTGAATTTCCCGTAAGATGAAGACGCTTTTGAAGAAATTAAATATTTGAAGAATGCTAGAAATGATTTTTAAAATTTGAATATTTGAGTATAGTATTCTTCGTTCTCAAGTACGTTTTCAAGGTCTAAGTGTACATCATATCAAGATCGTGCAATGTTTAATAATTTTTTTTCTGAATATACAAAGCAGTTTATGAGCAAAACGTAAAATGCCAATAAAAAGCTTCAGCGTTACTACGATTTACGACGTCGTTTTTTACTGGTTTAAGAAATTAGAGAATTCTCGTAATTCAACTTTGAAATAATGGAATATTCTTGAAAAGAAATAAAACTTTTATAAATTCTTAATTATTGATCAAGTCTTATCAGTAACTTTTTTCTTATAGAATGGAGGGACTTTTTCTGCTTAACTTTTCCATTTAAAGCAATTCCGAAATATTCAATTCAAACTCTTTTTCTTATCACAAGGATCAGATAACCTTTAATGATTCAAGATTAGAAGCATTTTTTGAGTTGGAACTTTTCAATATTAGGAACAAAAGTATAATTGAACAGGCTACAATTTAACAATTTGCACCTTTTTGGTTTCATTGTAATTTTTCAAATCGTGCATGAAACATGTGTGAAAAAAATGTTTGGATAATATTTGCAATTTTGTTAGCGGTAGTATTAGTTGAAGGGTGAGGAGAGCCCGAAAGCTTTTATCTTGACGCCACAAATAAATTAGGTAACCAAATTTTCGATTGGATAAGTGAAAAAATAA
>JAUMHM010086446.1:0-10946 GCA_032362435.1 Melikaiella ostensackeni
GATGGGGAGTACTTTGAAGGGGACAATATCGATTGTGATGAATAAACTTGTATTTTTGATTTTAAAAATAAAGTCCTGAAACTTTTTGATCAAGGTGGTATAGTAAAATCGCTATAGAAATTTCTAACAGTGTGGACTAAGATAGACGTGCCCTTATATATTTTGAACTACTTCCCAAAATTTAACGCAATATTTACATCTTTCAAATCATAAAGCCGCCGATCACGTGACGCTCTGGTGAATACTCTTCAAACTGTTTTCGGGTATTAAAAAAAATATTTCGATTTTAATAACGCTACAAGAGTGTTGACAATATAGTCACTTTCTAGTTGTTCTAGGAATACAATTTTCGTCCATTATTTTCACAATAAAGTAACTTTTGCTTATATCAAATAAAAATTCGAAGACTAGCAAATACTTCGTCTCAATTAAATTAATTTTCATATTTAAAAAATATAGTTCTTCTAATTTTATGATGCACATAAAAGTGACATTCTTCTACACTTTTGCTCTTTGAAAATCGAATTTCGAAGTGAATTTATAATCTAATAAATTCACGTGATACATAAGTTCTAAAAACATGCATAATTATTGACAAAATATCATTTATAAATATCACCATCTTAGAAGAATATAGACTGCAGCCGACTTTGATGAAATAATTGGAATTCAAATTTATCTGGCAGCGGATAAATTTTATCTTCATCATTTTTTGACAATTGGAAGATTAACTTTAATAGCTGGCAAACCTTTAACGAAAGAATTTTTGACTAAACACTGATATACGCACGGGAAAACATGTAGAGCTGAACCATCGATACTTGTCCTTGATTCGTTAAAATAAATATTAATTAATTAATAATAAACTATAATATAATATAATTAATAAATAATATTAATATAATTAATTCGCCAATTAATAATTATAATTTGATGGATGTTTGAAACTTATAACTGATTTAAGAGTTCATATTACAAATCTAAATAGCTAAAAATGACTAATTTCGAATGAAAATAAGTGGAATTAATAGTAAAACTCGTTTTTGAACTTTTGAAATTTTTTAAAACATAGATTCAAACTTATTTCAGTTCTCCGTATTCCTGACTTAACAGAAGTTTTACGTGAAGTTTCGATTTTGCATGACATATGAATCTCATGACGTCACATAGCTAATTCAATGATATAAAAATCCTTGACTCGAGGTTACAGTTGGCAGTTTCAAAAAAAAAAAATTACCTCATTCATTTCTATGTATTTTATTTTTATTGGTCTCATTTTTCAATATCTTGCTGTTTGAGCTACAAATTTTCTTCCGTACGTGTCCCGTTATTTGCCCTCAGTTGTGCATGATTAATTGCAGTGGAATCGGTCAAAAATAGTACAATTTCAAATACGGCCAAACTAAAATTAGAAGTATTTTAAGTAGAATTGTTTTAATTTTAATCTCTTTGAAATTAGATATTATTTCAAAATGGAATATTTAGAATTACACTCAAACCCCGATTTAAGCCCAGTTTCGGGAGTGGCTTCGCACTGGCCTTGGAACTGAACCGGATCCCGCGAAACGTAAACAGTCAGGGACATGTGAACCTTTTCCTAATATCACGCAATCTCCGAACATGAGTTCGAACCTGAGTACGCGCGCACTGCGCCTTCATCTATATGCTGCTGGTATTTCACGCGGCATTTCAGCATTTCAGCGGGAGAAACTGCGGGGGACAACAGTCGGCCAGCAGTTCTAGGAAGGCGTAAGCCGGATGGGCTTCTATGGGGGTTCGAGTGTATATAGTTTACAAAATGAGGGTGCTTGAAACTGAACCAGTTTAAATTCAGGCATTGAAAAATTTATCTTGTAAAATTTATTGGTTTCAAATTGAACAATAACTTCAAGATTTGAGGTGTGAG
The DNA here is from genome assembly GCA_032362435.1 of Melikaiella ostensackeni. Taxonomy (NCBI): domain Eukaryota; kingdom Metazoa; phylum Arthropoda; class Insecta; order Hymenoptera; family Cynipidae; genus Melikaiella; species Melikaiella ostensackeni. Next base: position 1,907 of record JAUMHM010086446.1, read on the forward strand.
GCCAAAAACCATATATATATATATAGTGTGTATTAAAATTCGATTTTCTTTCCTAACAGCAGGTGCCTAAAAGCTCCAAAAACGAAGTATCAGATTTTTCGGCTGAAATTATTCGTTTCAAAGAGTAGGTTTCGGAAAAATATTTACGATACGCGAATATCAAAAATCAACAAAACAAGGCTACCTTCAAAGTTATCTATAAATTCACTAAATTTCATCAAAGTTAAAAGAGCTGCCAATTTCTTATGTTTAAGTTCAGCTACCTCGCTTTTGTATAGAGCTATAAGGTACATATATTATACTAAATTAAAATTTCATGGAAATGATTCGGGTGAAGCCTTTCTTTTGCTCCGATATCAATATTTAATAGGCTAGAAAAGCAACTTTTATCAAATTTAACATTTTTACATCGAGTTAATTGCTGTAGTCTAAACTTTACATGTGAATACTATATAAGAATTTTTACAACCAACCTCGTACCAATAGAGCCTAAGAGGCTTTTCTGTGCATTTAAATTTCTGAGATACAGTGAAAATTTGAAACGACCACTATTCACACGGCATTCATGAATTATTATGAAAAATTTTTTTTTTATATGAAAAATATTGTACAGAAAAATTGTGTGTTTCATGAAAATACAATTTTTTGTGAACAACTTTTTTTTGTGAAATCATTATTTTTGGAGAAATTATGTTTGGACAAAATCTAGACCTCAATAAATTGCACATTTCTTTCAAATACATTTTTTCATGATGTCAACATTTTGAGAGTGAAATCAGTTTATACAATGGAAAAAAGTTCCTTTTTGTTTTTATAATTTATCAGGAAGGGTGTTGATTTTTCATGACGCACTTTCGGAACAGTCTTAAACATCTTAAAAAACCACAACTATTCTGTATGTAACATTTTTCTCTACAAATAATAGTTTTCGCAAAGAAAATCAATAACGCACAAATCAATTACACAAATTACACAATTAAAAATTTCACATTTAATTATCACGTGCACCCATAAGTTCGTCATGTTGGGTAGGCTATTTTTCAAAATATATCACCTCTACCAACATAACGTATTCACAAGCTGTAGCTTAAAAACAGAAAAACAAGAATTATTTACACACTCAAATTATTTCACCTTACTTTATTTTCGTTAAAAGTATAATAAGTATATAAACACAGAACTGTCCTGATTTCGAATCAACAAAACTGAAAATTAGAACATTAAAATTTTTGGTCAATTTTGCATTTAAAAAAATAACGTATAATTTATTATTAATTCGAATATTTATCTAATTTGCATAGGTTACATTCTAAGATCTTCAAAATTAAAGACTGTTTTTAATGGAATGTTTCAAATTTTTACAGTTTAAAAATAGTAACCTTGAAGATTCTATAAATTAACATTCGAAGCTTCAAAAATGAGAAAATATCTAATAGATAATCATTTAAAATTAAGGACTACAAGGCACTATAAAAATTCCAAAAAGTATCACTGTTTGATTAATCAAAATTCCTGTATCACGCGATGAGAAGGAATTTCAGAAGTGAAAAGCTCCTCGTTGAAAGCCATAAAAAGTTAAACAATTTTCATTTAGAAGCTTCAAGTCTTGAAAAACTTATGGTAAATCCAAAGGACGAAAAACAAAATTTTCAATTTAAAATGTTCCCAGCTCTAAAAATTGAATGATTTGAAAAGCTGAATTGTTAGAATTCTACAATATCAAATCAGAAGCCTGCTTCATATTGTTGAATTTAAAATTGGAAAATGTATTAAAAACTGTACAATTTGAAATTTGTAATCTTCCAAATTAGAAATTTAATTATATCAGCTTCCCTTAGATACTTCTAAGTCCTATTCTAAGGCTTAGAATAGGACTTTATTACATCGATGAAAATTTTTCTAGCTTCTGCATGTACAGTTACTTTCATGGCAGCTTCAAAATATTCAGCCTCCTAGACACAACAGGGAATTTCTTCAAAAATTCTCAAGTTTGGGATTTGGTAATGAGGGAAAAAAGGAAATTATTGTATGAATGTTGGCACGTCCTCTTCTTTTTCTTTTTCTTTCTACCTCATTTTACCTATTTCTAATTATTTCAGAATAGTGTTTTTAAACAAACAAAGTTGACCTTGCCATCATCCCCTTGTAAGTATATTCTTCGCTGTTGGAAAAGAAAATACCATTAGGGTGGTCCAAATTTATATATGTAGAAATTCTATTTTCTATTTCCTTTAAGCGACCCCCCCCCCCCCCAGTTAATGCGTTTCCCGGAGAAAGAAAAACGCGATTTTTTTTTAAATTCATAAACATTAACCTGTGCAAGCCGGCTTTTAAGATAACCATAGGGTTTTAAATGGGAAAAGCACATTTTTTGAAAAAGAATGGATGAAAGAAGTACTCGTTATCAAATTTTGGTAAACCAAAAGTTTAGACCTTGCCGAAGGAATGTTTAAGGGAGAATTGCCAGCCAAGAACTTCTAATCTTGACCCTACCAAACTCCTTGAATTGTATGCTCGGATTATACCCCAAAAACGGAAAATAGCAGTTTCATGTAAAATTTACGGTAAAAACGGCATTTTTCGATTCTTTTTAAGATGGTTTATTTTTACCTGATGAGAAACAAGTTTCAAAGTACTTTTCAAGTAATTCTAAATTGTTAAAAAAATTACTATATGCTCAAACAATTTTTTTCCCTTCATATCGTGAAACGTTAATAGTTTCTGGAAGTAATAACACAATTAACTAATGTTGAGAAAAATATATTTTCTTAAGCATTTCGGCCATTATTTAAATAATTTTCGTTTGTTTAAACAATTATTTCTCTTGCGAATCGTAAAAAATTATCATTTTCTGGAATCAATGACACAATTAACGAATGTTGAACTAATAATTTTTTGTTTAGGATATTTAGCAATTATTTAAACAGTTTTCAATGAAACAATTTTTCTCCCCTGTTAATCGTGAAAAGTTATCATTTTCTGAAGTTAAGGTCACAATTAACGGAGGCAAAAGTCATGTTCTTGTTTTAAGGTATTTGGAAATTATTTGAACAATTAATAAAAATTTACTTCCCCTTTTTCTTTGGAAAGGTGGAGAAAATTCTATCTTTTTTGAAACTGTGACACTAGACGTTTTTGCTACAGCATTACCCTATCTCAGAACTTATATCAAATCGTTCAAACATTAATCATTTATTTAGAGTACTTTTTTCAGTTAATATCACCATCATTTTCGATGAATCAATCTATCTTACTTAATTTTTAGCTGATTTCAAATTTCTGAAAATAATAGGAGCAAATAACAAAAAATTAACTTTCACTCACGGACGCGCTTGCAGGGTTCCACGTTTCGATAAGGCCTCATTCAGGGTGCTTCATGTGGCATTATTCCCCTACAATGTGTACTTTTGGAAATACTCAAAAAATGATGGAAATTATTTTTAGTAGTGTGAGAAAGACTGAGTTTGAAAAAAAATTGCCCCCTTTATCAAAAAAACATGTAGAGTTTGAATTTATTGTTTTGTTTCAATAGTGCAATTTTATTAATTTTTAATTTGGAATGCGACTGAGAACATGGCTTTCGAGCCCTAGCTTTACTCAAATTAATAAAATTGCTTTATTTAGGCAAACCAAAATCTCAAATAGGAAAGGAGGACAGGGCAGAGTGGGAGTAAGAGAGAGGGGTGGATGCCGCGGGTGTGAGAGAGAGGAAGAGTAAGAAGAATGGTGGACGTGTGAGAGAGAGAGGGCTAGCTAGAAAATCTTCCTTTGGGTCTTGCTCCTGCTTTTGATCTTGGAACTGGTGGCCGGCCTATTAGGTCGTGTGGGCCTGTGGGGATCAACCGACAGGGGGGCGGGCCTCGACAGGAACTGCGCTGGTGTTGATCGATAAACTGGGTGATCGGGTCTCGACGATCTCTCGTGTTGGGGCTGTGGGGCACGACGAGCGGTCGGTGAGGGGGAATCTGAGCCGGCCTTTCCACTCGTTCCAGAAGTGGGCGAGGTCTTTGAGGCGGAGTGCTGTCGGGTGAACCTCGTCTCCGTGGGGTCACGTATTGCTTCCTCAAAATCCTTCGCGCGTTGGATGAGCGCCATCGCGCTGGCGCTGCGGCGGGAAGCAGGGGGGAGTCCAGACCCAGGCTGATGACCTTGGATTCGCTTTCGGAATAGTCCGAGATCCCACTGCAAAGTAGCTTCACCCAAATGTTAATAAAAAATCCCGCATTTGAACATGTGTATCATGTACACCTTAACACGAAACGGCTAGGTCGCATGAGCAAAGCCGGGTCCTAACGTTATCAAATATTTATTACAAATTTTAAAAGCGGAGATAATTACGTATAAGATTCAATAGGATAAATATAGTACTAATCGGAAGTTGACAATTAGACAAATAAAAAAATGTAGGCTTGTCAATCCCTAGGCCGGTCTAAGCAAGGGTTGTTTTTTTATTAATGTAAATATTTTTTGCGAACAACTTCACCGGCTGTTTAATGAAACAATATATGCATCAATCGAAAGCTTGTTAAAAGCTTGTTAAAAAAGAATCTATTTCATTCGAATCTACGTATACATTTTTTTCGACTAATATAATCAAAATTGCAAAAATCTTTGCATCTAGAATATATTCCAAGGAAAATATAAAATTGAGAAAAAACATTATTTTTATCTGATCCGGCTGTAAACTTCATAAGTAATGGGCATCATTTAGGACTACAATCCCTCCACACACGGACATTTTCTAAAGACCTCATTTTCAGACTCCTGAGGTCGAATTATGTTAAGATATGTTAAAAAATGAAGTTCAAAAATTTTCATGGTTTCGAAGCTTCCTCTATGAGGAAGTAAAATATCTAAAGGTGAAATATTGTTTTTTATTTCACGATAAAAGAAATTTTTGGCATACGAATTGAGTAAAAATGTTTTCTGTTGCTCTTAAATTTCTGTCTGTATATTGAAAACCAATTGACAATTTTTTAAAATTATTTTCTTATCAAATTTTAAGGACGCTTATACAGAATAATTTTTTAAAATAAATTCCTCCCTATGCAGGCACAAACTTAGCTATACTGGAAAACATTTTCACTCCATTTCGACACTCAAAATTTATTTTATCATGAAAGAAACAACAATATGTCACCTTGACTTTAAGGAAATATCGAAAAGTCGATTTTTTAAGATTTTTATTAATTTCAGAGTCATTTAGGCAGCGTAAAAATATTTTAATGGCATTATTGTTCTACAAGTATAAATGTAATTTCTCTGAACTATATTTTGTGGTAATTCAGATATGGTAAACAAATTTTTTGATTTTAAATAAGAAAAAGTGTGTTTGACTTTAATGCGTTTTGACTGTATATACGATGCGTAGACAGGCTAATTTTTTTTTAGTTAAACTTTAGGGGAGTGTTTCTGACTTCCCAAAGAAAGTTTTTATCCTCGTTTTTACTCTTATCAGAACTACGGATGAAGAACGTTGAAATTCTTGTGAAAAAAATACCGTTATAAATCGGTGATAAAAAGGTATAAAATTTAGACTACGCGGATTTTGTACTGACCGATAATTGTTTAATCGATTTTTATAACTTTTTTCGACAATTAATTCACTTTTTCTGCATGACAGAGTACGAACATAAAACGTCTTGAAACCCTTTATTTTTAATTTGATTTCTATCCTAATATTTTTCTTTTTGAATTGTTGTTCTATGTTTTTATAAATTTTGCAATAATTTTATTCGTCTACTCAGTCCCAGTCTGATTGGATTTTCTGCTCTTACTTGCCGATAAATGATATTTTTTCAGTTCAACAAAGGATGACCGAAAATAGTGAAAGAATCTAATAACTTATCCTAAAGCGAGAAAAAAATCTTTAAATCTGAAAATTTTTAAAAATAAAAAATAGCAGCCTCTGAAAACTGCAAAAAATAGCTCATTTCAAAAGTTTTTTACGAAATGCCCTAAAGTTCGTCAGAACAAAAAATTTAGCTTCAGACACTACGTGATAATTGTAACAATCAAAATCTGTTAGCAAAATTCTTATAAATTTTGGCAGGAAAAAAATAAGGGTACAGAATATATACACCCAGAGAAAAGGTATGTTTAAATTTGGAAAATTGGTTCTTTAACATCGTTTTTTTATTCAAAGTGGATGTACCTCTAAAAGAAGAAAAAATTTGTTTTATTTCTTAAAAATCAATTTCCATCAATTTTTTATAAATTTTCGATTTTTATAAATTTTTTTTCCTCCTTTGTATTGAAGAAATTATTCATTTGAAACGAATTGTTTAATTTCAGAAAAAAATGTATTCAAATAAAGTACTGGCTAAAATTTATGAAATAATTTATTTAATTTCATTATTTTGAATATACTCTTTGAACCTAAATGAGTCGAAATATTTAGTAATTTGATAGTGTAAGACTGCTCACTCCTTTTTAAAGATATATTAATTCATTTACGTCTGTATCTTCTAATTAAAAGAGGCTTATGAAAACGAGAAATCTGAACAATGCAAAAGTTTGATAAAAACATGCGATTGTGTAGCACTTTTAGCTTTATTGAAACAATAATAAGGCAATATTAAGAAATTTGTGAATAACATACGTAACCTTCACCAGATCTCTGCCTCCAACAACATAACGTATTTACATGTTATCAATGTTTGAAAATGGAAAAACAAGAATTATTTGTACATTCCATCTATTTCATCTCACTTTATTTGCGTTGACAAATTCCTATAATCTATTCACTCTCAGAACCACCATGAAATTCGATAAAACACAAACACATACACTTGACAAACGTCACGTGCACCATTTTATATCGATCTTGAAATACTTCGAAATCGCGTGAATTATCTTAAAATTTGTAATAACTCTTCACATTTTTTCAAAAAGTTTGTAAACTTTAAAATCTTTTGGAATCTTCAAAATCTCGAAATCTCTTGAAATTTCGATTTTTGAGATGGCGGATATGTTAATTTAGCGTATCAGCGAAGAAGTTTTAAAATATCTTGAAAGGCAAAGTGAAAAAATAGTTGCATTAGCGAGTAAATTGAGAGAATAGTAGTATGAGTGTGTCCTTTTCAAAATAGTAGTTAAATAGTTTCATAGTTAACAAAGTGTTAGAAGGTCTCAATAGTGTCGCGAACCCGAGACCTGCAGTTAATTAGCAAAAGCGTTACTTATTTTTTGAACGGCCCCTAATGATAAAATTGTAGTTTCATTGTAATAAATGCTTCAGTCACAATAAATAAGTAATTTAAACATTAAGACCAAGAAATTTTTCTTTAATTTAAATGAATAAATTTTTATGCTTCGAAGTAGTACAATACAAAGCAAAGTACAATTACGTGGATTTTCGTGAAATCAAAGTTAATCAAGTCATTTTTTTTTAAATGATTAAAAAACCATTGCGAAGTATCTCGCCTTCACGAAATTCAAGACAGCCAAAATGATGAAAAATTGTTTGTTACAAGAAATAGTAATTTCAATCTCCTTTCCACCTTTTTCTTTAGCCCTTTCCATTTTCATTCAATTTTTTCGGGCCGACTAGCCAAAATATTTTTAAAAAAGTGCTAGCTGTCCCGAATCTCGGGACGAGTAGCCACGGCCCTTACAAAAAAATAAAAGTTTGACGTTTCAAATTGAATTAATTTATATTGTTAATATAGCCGGTAATTTTCGATTTCTTTCAAAATTATTTATTGTTCTGATTATCATGTATCTGAAGTCAAATTTCTTATTCTCACAATTTTTAAAATCATTTCGGTGGAAACTGTAAAAATGAGCTATAATTTGAGTTTTTGTTTGGCAGTCATTTTGGATTTTTTCACAATTTTAAGTCACCCTCTGTTAATAAATCGTATCTAGGTTCGCCGAAATCCGATGAGCTACGGACAAATATTTTCGGTTTGCCTAGACACTTCGTTATTGATATCTATATCTGTAGAAAATATAATTTTTAGGCCTACTCAGGGGTTTGATATTTTATCATTTTTCAAAATTTTGTCTCTAAATTCGAATCAGTGAAAATTACATGACTTGAATTGAGAATAGAGTGTCTGAATAATAAAACAGTAATACTTGAGCATTTCAATAACGAAAGAGTAAAAAAAATGGAGTAAACAAAGTAAAGTAAAATGGATTTAAAGTGTGTAAATGATTCTTATTTTTTTATTTCTTGTAAATACGTTATGGTGGTGAAGGTGGCGAAACGTATATCTACAAATATTGTACAATATTGCCTTCGTTTTTCTCCCTAAAGTTGGAAAATTGTTCGACTTCCTGAGTACTATGAACAGTCGTGCATAGAATTTCTAAATCTTGAAAAAATCGGTCTAAAAAATTTTTAAAATGCTCTAAGTTTTTGAAGTTTTGTCCAAATCGGCTGGCTAACGAACTTGGCCTTCAGTTTGCGACACTAAGAAAGTATACCAGAGGCCAATCTAATGGATTAATTCTTTCAAAAGTTATCATGTTTACAGGCAGACATATATGCATACAGGCACATTTGTAAATACCCGTTTTTTTTGGGTCTAGAGGATCTCAAAACGTGGACATTTGATAAAAACTGGGGGGAGTGGGGTCAAATTTTACACTAATCTAATACCTTCTCTGATAAGTATGTAAACCTAAAAATTATAATCCATTCATAACATATTCTCTTACAAAATTTATATTGGTAGTAAAAGTTATATTTACTCAAGTTTTTTCTTTTGCTAGCGAATAAGACAAAGTTTAAATTTCAAATTTTAGTATTTTTATTAATTTCCAAGATTTTCCAATGGTTTTTATATTACAGTTACTTCCCGGATAATTGATTCTTTAATGGAATTATCGAGTCACGGGGGTTGAAAAGGGTTTTTTGGATTATGAAACGAGTTTGAGGGGATAGAAAAATCGATTTCAGCTGCATTTTTGGTTATTTATTTCTTATTCCTTATTGCTTAATATTATCTATTATTTATTGTAAATTTTACATAGGTCATAGAAGGTTTTCATATAGTTCAATAAATTCATTTCATCAACACGAATAAAATTT
>JAUMHM010086447.1:0-10946 GCA_032362435.1 Melikaiella ostensackeni
TGGTTCAAAAACAAATTTGGTACACCGAAAAAAAGAGGTCGGTAATGTAGGAATTTGACTGTGTCACATGCCCTTAAGGAGAAACTGAACGTGGTGATCCAGGGGACTGAGTGTCTCCAAAGATTCCGCAGGCCAACCGTACTGATCATCGCTAACACCGAGGATCCGGCGGTCGTTCTGGGTCACCTGATTTTCCAGAACCCACCCGAAGAATATATTCGTGCATAGTATACTGCAATAGACAGGGGACCAGGCCGACGGAGTCAGGCTAGATTCTGGTTGTAGGTTTTCTCCCGCTCAAACGAACAGGACACCGCAAGGGCTCCAGAAGCACCCAAAGAGGCTGCAAATTAGACGATCAATGGCTGTGGCAGGAAGCTCAATGATGCAGATAAAATTGAACCACAAAGAAGGCGCCTTGTCAGTTCTAGCCAGGCATATGGCAGTGGTGCAGGCGGGCATTGCCCTCACGCACAAAACATGGTTTCACAGGCAAGGGATTATTAACAGAAGAGGGCGTGGCAAAAAAACTCCAAGGACATGCATGGACGTCAAGACTATGGACGCAATTTTGGTTCCTAAACTCTACTCCATGCACATCACCGTTATTAAGGTTAGGTCAGGGGCGAAAACGGTGAAAGATTAGAGGCGTCAATCGCCTCACCTTGTGACACAAACTCCCACCATATAGTGTAGGAAAGCGCAAACATCAACGGTAGAAGAAGATATTTACTTGAATACTTAGTGGGTACTAAGCTGGAGACCTTAAATAGAAGGTGACAGTTCACATTCGAGAACAAATACAGAAGTGAGGTTTCCGACTTGACTCTATGCTCGGAAGAAGTGAGAAGCAAGCTAGTGGGCTGGAAAATCTCCATCGAAGAGTCTTTCTTGGACCACAGATATATCATGTTCCAGTTGGTCCTGAGAAAACCGACGGTCTTGAAGATTAGAAATCCCAGGAATACACTTTCGGACTCATGCAGACAGGAACTCAAAGGTAGGTTCGTAGTGTTTTTCACGAGCTACGGCATCATAGAACTAAACTGCCATCAGACTGGGACAATTACAAAATGATTTAAAATGAATAGAAGGGAAACTTTGGAACCTACCAGCAGCAAGATCGTAGGGACTCCTGCGAAGAAACTAAAGGCCTTACGGAGAAAGCCAGGCTCCATCATATCCTGATAAAAGATCCGAACGCTCGCCGTGAAATCATAAGGCTTGACGATAGCGAGTTTTGTCAAAGATAAAGAAGAAACATTTAACCATCTGGTCGAAGTCCACTTTTCAAGTTCTAAACGAACTCAAACTGACCGAGAAAATAAATGCAAGTATTAGGGGACGGAGAATGTCGACTGAATTTTCACCGAAAAGGTCGTCAATATCAAGAATTTGGAATGGGCCATCGTGTCTTTCTGAATCGCCCTTAAACACGTTCTATGGGCATGGAATAACAGCAGAGTGGGGCTTCATTCTCATACCTAGAGAGGACTGCTACACTGACATTTCAGGCTTGACATCCTTCATTCTGAAGACGTCACAGAATCTAGTCGAGATATACATATATCAGAGACGAGATGCTCTCAGCCTCCTTCATGCACGAAGGGCAGCACGATATCCAAGTGGGCAGCTCAGTAAGAATTGCACTTCATGCTGCTGCAACGAAATTGGAGCAGCAGTTTCAACAAGGGGATGGCAAGCATGTTGTTCCAAAAGCGACTCGAAATCGGTTGAGGTGAAGATCTAGTTAGGAGAGTAGCGCCACAGGGATGTCCACAGAAGGGTATTTTTTCACCAATTTTGTCGTTCATTGTAGTCTACGGTTTCCTTCGTAAGCTAAATGAGAAGGGATATTATACTCAGGGATGCGTGGATGACTTTCCAACCCTAATCGTAAATTCGGAAAAACTAGCCTGTTCACCTTTAGAAAAAAGTAGAAAGTGCCGAAAGTCGACACTCCTGCATTCCGTGGTAAGGGGCTGATGATCTCGGAGTTTGTTGAATATCTGGGACTAACCCTGGATAGTAAACTGAATTGGGCAAATTATCTGAAAATACAATGCTGTGACCTGGTGGCTAGTGTTTAGGGCTATAACGGAAGCACTGAAGACCACGCTTGCGGCAGCGAAAGGCTACATGCTCTGTGAAGAGGTCCTAAACGTTGCGATAACTGCTGCGGCAGTTCAGGCGATGTGCTACCCGACAAGAGCAGATAGATGGACTTAGGGGACTGAACACACTACGTCTCCAAGTGTCACCAGTACACTAACAATTCCAGAAATGAGGCAAGACAAAACAACAACACGATTCAACTTCAACAGGGCTTTCCGCGTCCTTATTCCAAACAGGAATGTATAAAAAGCAAATGGTCACTCGCTGCTCTTAGACGAAATCTGGTGAACTAATGGCTCCGAAGGAGGAGGAGGGATCAGGGGCAACGAAAAATCGGATCAGCTGGCAAGGAGTGGCACATGAGGAGAATGTGTAGGCCCAGAACCGGTACTGGGGCTAGAAGTGTCTTGCTGAATCGGCATGGCCATCAAAAACTGGATACGGGCGAAGCACCGGTAGTACTGGGAACAAACCCAAGGTTCCCGCTAGGCGTGAGCCATCCAGGGCTATATGTACAGGATAAAAAAAGCCTATGAAACCCTAAAGTTGCCCAAGAAAAACCTAAGGATAATGGTTTAGATGCTCACAGCGCACAAGCACTTGAACTATCACAAGCACAAAATGGGAATCATCCTACGACAGAGTAAACAAAATGCGGCATGGATGACAAGCGCCAAAGGAGCCCTATCCCCCCCTCCCCTCCTGCCTATAAATAAACAAACGTACTAAGCGTAACTCTCGAAACCGCGAAAACCCTTCCTGGGTGCAGGAAACTTTGCAAAGTGCCGTTTTAAAACCTAACTCTCTAGTTTTGAAAACTTAGTGGAGATTTGAGCGACCCTACAGATTTGAAAATTTTTTGTATACCGCTCTATCACCTTTATGTGAAAAATACGCAAAATTATTCCAGTTTGTGTGATTATCTAATATTTCATGATTAAGTCCTTGAAAAATTAACAAAATGATGTTTTAAATTGATTAAATGAAGGAGTCTGCGAAATTAATATTACAAATGGCTTTCCGTAGAATCGCCTCGTCTTGTGAAGGTATTTTGTAGTTAAAGAACTACTAAATAATTTGCATAATATAAGAGAATTCCATGGTAAGCCATTTGCAATGTGAATTATTCAGGCTCTTTTGATAGACCAACTATTAAAGTTTTGGTTAAATCAGCCAAAATATCTGCTTAAGTAAATGAAAGTAATTTTTAAAATGAAGTAAAATCTTCCCATTGCATGAAACAAAATATTCACTCATATTAACAAATATTAACAATTGACTATTTAGAATTTGTTGCAACCGGTGCGCTCATACAAAATGGAATGCCTCATATTTATCGCTAATTGGTATCCCTATGTTTACGAAATACGAAGGTATCAGAAAAATAATTTCTTACATGAATCTATTCTACAAATATTGTGCGTACAATTATCGCAAAAACTCAACAGGTATAACGTTAGATCAAGAATGATATGTTTTGCCGGAAACTTTATTAAAGTTGTGAGCATATATTCATAAATTATTAATATAAAAAAGTTCACTTCATGACATATACACTACGAAATACATTTCAAAATCATTTAAAATTGTCAGAAATAAAAGTATGATTGTTAATTCAACATTGTCTCTTTCTAGGCTTTAATTTATTGTCAGGAGATTAAGTTAGATAATGACTAGTATACAGGTATGTATAAATATATAAAGCTATCTTGTAGAATATTCATTCGTGACGCTGTAAACGGGTTTTTTTCCAAAACTAAGTGACACCTGTAATAGAAAATGAGGATTGCTACCAGTACTATATTCTTTACTTTAGTCGTTTTGTTTAATCCAGTTGGTAAATATATAATAATACAATATTATGCCTATAATTTTAAATACATTTGTAATAGAAGCCTGATGACAGCCTACCTGAATATATTTTCGTGAAAATGCAAGTGGAAATCTGCGTTAAATTAGACGTGTTACTTTACAGGTAGCTTTCAGTGATCGGGTTTTAGCGTCGAATTCTCTACATATCCGATCAGAAAGCTTGCATGCAAATGAGAATTCAGATATGCTACCAATTTAAGCAATAATAATAATTTTCGACAAATAAGTGATTGTGTTTAATATTACGGTTGCACAGTACAGTTTTTTGGCACTTCCGGCTACCCAATGAAATTCTACTGCATTTATGGTTGTGCAGAAGAGTTACGTCGCATCTTCCGGCTGCACAGTAGACTTCTATGGGATTTTTGATTACGATGTAGAGTTGCACAACACTTAAGGCTGCGTAGCAGATTTAATGCCACACTTCCGGATGCACAGTAGAATTACCTGTATGTTACATTTCCGGATGCATGTTGCAAAAAAAAGTATCTGATACACAAGTCCCAGCCTTGAACTGCGCACAATTTTTTAATTGTCTTGAGAATCATATATCCTTTTTTTTACACAATTATACAAATATCATTTTGAAAAGTTCATCTAACAATTTTGTTCCTAATTGAGAAAATATTCTGTACAAATCTTGTAACTTGTGATGACAATTCGTAACAAATAAAAGTCTTCACGGACTGAAATTTCCAGTTTTTCAATAAAATGAATATAAATAATAGTTTATTTGGGCAAATATTTATTTTAAAATGTAAATATGACTAGTTTGAAAATAGAAGAACTTTTAATAAACTGAAATCTGTTTTGTTATAGCTACACATATTACAGACTAGAAAAAGGGACGATTCAAGACGATCGCAGAGAACTTAAGATTTAATTACAGTCACTTTTTTACAATTAATTGATCTAATAGGCATCATAACAAAATATATTATTCAAAACTATTTACTAATCAGTATAAAATTATAAAATCTGGTTATGAGGATTTATAAAATGGGAAAATATAAAAATTTTTATATTTTAATTTAATCTCGAATATTTTGCATGACATTATTACATTCTCATCAGAGAATGCATTAGATTTGTGTGAAATTCGACCCCCCTCCCTCCCATTTTTGTCAAATGTCCACATTTTGGGATCCCTGAACCCGAAAAACATGTTTTTACGCATGAATTTGTCTGTGGGTGTGTGGGCGTGTGGGCGTGTGTGTCCGTAGATTTTTAGTTTTTGAGCACGATAACTTTCGGAAGAATTGACCGATTGGATTGGCCTTTGATATACTCTATTAGTGTCTTAAAGTAAAGGTCAAGTTCGTTAGCTAATTTTTGAGACCATTTTTTTTTAATATTCGAAATTATAATGTATGGCTGTTCGTAGTTCTCAAGAAGACGAACAATTAACATTTTGACTTTTTTCGATACAAAGAAAATTATTAAAGTTATAGCATTTACAAAAATCAAAAAAAGAAACAAAAATAAAAATTTTGAGCCAAACAATGTACGATAAGAAAAAAGGAAGAACGTTGCTTTTTGAAAGCTCTGCAAGACTGTCATAACAACTTTTTGAATTTTTTTGAAAAATCGAAAATTCAAATTTTGACCCAAATAACGGGAGATACGAAAAAAAGTTACGATATCAAAATTTTTGCTTTTACGAAGACTTACAATCTTTCTCTCGAACATTTTTTAGTAGGAGGCATAGTTTCTTTTTAAGTATGAAAAATGATATTGGAATATTTTAATTGTGATTTTTTAGCCAAACGACGCGAGATAAGAAAAAAGTCAAGAGAGTAGAATTTGTGCTTTTAAAAAGTCAAATAAAATTACCGTTAAACATTTTTTTATAGGACCAATCGTAAATCATCGAGATAATTTTTAATCGTCTTTTCAACTATTTATTTGTATATATTATACGGTTATATATTATACTCAAGGCCGAAAGAGCCTTAAGTAAACATCCTTTTTCATTTGAAATCATAAACGAATTAGTAATTTGTACATGAAGAACATATAACACCAAGTTCGAAACGCGGCATCTACATGTTTCGGAGCGCGAAGCGCGACGACCGAATCTCGCGCCCTAGGCGCGACCAAACTGACGAGCTGCGCGCGATGAGTATGTGCCCGCCAAGCGGGCAAATTTTTTTTATCATTTATATTATATGCTAGATTTTAAGCTTTCTTGAGGCTGATCCACACTTGGACCCTGGGTCCAAATGTAGATCAAAATTATACCCTGACAAAAAATGTTATGAAACTGATTAAAAAGTTTTTTGAAATCTGTCAATTTTGATTTTCCACACCAAATAATCACTTCTACAGAAAAAATCATTTTTTTATTATGATTGCATTTTTAGACACATTGTTTTTAAAACCCGATCCACATTTGCTTCCAGTGCCATAGTGAATAGTGATTTGACCAAGCCGAAGCGATAAGTGACCATAAATTACTGATAAATTTCCATGATTTACCGATGAGTTACTAAAATATTTGGATTTTTTGTGGTTACCCCATATTTCTGGTATTTTATAAATATACCAGAAATTTGAGGGAATTTTTCGATTTCTTCCGAAAATCTTTGGATACTTTGAAATCCACGGAAAAGTTCGGTATTTTATATATTTACCGGAAATTTCCCAGATTTCTTGTTATTTATGGTAATAAAACATCATAAGAATTTCCAAAAAGTTTGTATTTTATTATTTCTCGAATCGAAAGTTCCCTGCGTTTGTTTGAAAAGATAAATTTTCATTCGAATTTCATTCAAATTTTCGTTCAAATTTCATCTCAAGTTGTGACCTCATGATTTATGGTCAAGGAAAGCCTATGTCCCTGCGATCCGTTAAGTAGAGAACAGTTTTGAAATTCTGGTAGAGTCTCTTGCATATCCACTTTTAGTTGATAGATTCCATAATGCAAAATTTAGATTAAGAATTCGCCAATTGCATAAAAGTTAGGCAGATAAATAAAATAAAGACTAGTTGTTTATGGTTCCTGGTGCCCTTAAAACTAGAATCGGAGGAGTCAGTTGCGATAGAGGAGTTGAACAATAAGGGTCATTCAAGTTTGGATATATTTTATAGAGACCTAAAATTATCCTTACAAAATGGCATTTTTTTGCGCTGACCGATAATTTTAATCGATCGGTATGTACACAGTTTCATGGTAAGCTATGATTATCCTCCGATCAAAAAAAATTATCGGTCGGCGGAAACAAAAATTGCTCGAAATTGTTTTACACATTAACCTTCGCACGCATCAAATCGCTGAAAAAAATTTCTATAGCTTTTCACTCTTTACCAAAAACTGCGACTGTCTCTCATTGTAAGACATAGACACAGATATACCTGATGATAGCTAAATATTTTGCATGCATGTCCCTGTTTAATCTTACTAGTTCATATTACATTATATGTACTGAAATTCACCTATTTCTATTTCTGCTTACAGAATTGACTTCAGAAACGTTAAGAAAATTATTTCCTGCATCCGAAGGTGACGTCTTTCCTGCTATCAGGACATTCCACTACCAACCTGATCTACAATTAGGTAGTTTACGAAGAATAGTTAATAACGAAATTGCTCTATTCGACAGAAAATCAACTTTAGTAGCAAGGAACCACGTCATCATTGGTTGGCAGTATAGAGATATCATTAAACCTCTATCTGATTTGTTTGGCACAACTAATCATGTATTTGACACATACAAAAAGCAGTTTGTAAGCCTGTCCCTTGAAGAACTTGCGCGAGTGGGGGTTGACCGCCGTATGTCCTTTCTTCTTAAGAGTGATAAAGCTGCTGCTGCACGCAGAGCCAATCTGCAATCAATCTCTCAAGCGTACGAACAAGCAGAATCTGGAGCAAGACAACAAGCAAATCATCAAGTAAACCTTATAGCAAACCATCAAGGAAACAATCTAGCAAGCCACGAAGTGGACTCTCGAACAAACTTTCAAGCAAGTCAATATGGAGCAAGCCAGCAAATGAAACATTTGGAGAACCATGAAGTAAGCTATGAACCAAATCATCAAGCAAGCCTTCAAGCAATCAACCACGCATACCATCAAAAAATTCGACAAGTGGACGATTCGCAAAACCATGAAATGAACCATCAAGCAAACCTTGAAGCACTTCATCAATTATACTATGATGCTTACAACCAAGCACACCAACAGTATTTAGGAGGACACGGACACAATCGTTTTAATGAAAACAACATGTAACACTAAAAGACAGTATCGTTTGAGATCCCAATCCGGATCAAAACGTTACGATCAATTGAAATTACATTAAACATTCATTGCTCTGTGGTTAGTAATTGGTTCTCAATTTCATTCTTATAACATTTAAACCACACTTTAGACGAATAATAATATTTTTAATACGAAAAATATAGTATTTAATCTAATAAATAGATGCTGAAATCAATCGAATCATTTGGAGAAGAAAAAAATTGTGGTTTGGCATTCGAAATTCACGCTCTGTACACATACTAAATATGATACTGGAGCAAGCAAGTGCGTGACATAGCCATTCCAGCTCCCTACTATGTATTATTACAACATAATATTAAAATTAAATAAAAACTGAATCATTCACTATCCCTTTTTTTC
This sequence comes from Melikaiella ostensackeni, assembly GCA_032362435.1. Classification (NCBI taxonomy): domain Eukaryota; kingdom Metazoa; phylum Arthropoda; class Insecta; order Hymenoptera; family Cynipidae; genus Melikaiella; species Melikaiella ostensackeni. The sequence goes on from JAUMHM010086447.1 coordinate 8,608, forward strand.
AATCCAGACTACATATCCTTCGTTAGGCCACGTAATCTTTTTCTGTTTGTTAATGTAATCCCTCATAGCAGCAGGATATTCCATTTGTGTCTATTTTTAACATAACTCACGCAGGACTTTTGATCATATAAAAAGCATCTCGAAATATTGCATGATATCTTACGAATACCCCCGGAATATCGAAGCTTAAGTTTCGTCTCTATCTTTCTCAATCCTCTCATTCTCGCTCAGCCTACCCTAACTAAAGGTTCTGATAGAAATTAATTCCAAACCAGTTCGAACTATTCAGAATCATTCCGGAATCCGTATCCAAACCAATCCGAAGCATGTTTTTAACCCTTCTCAATCTGTGCGTCAACACCAACTTCAACTCGAGTTAATCCGAATGAATCCAAAGCAATCTGAATCCAACGTTAAACCCTTTTAATCCGTAAGTCAGTTCAGACTTGTCAAGGATTATCCCACTTGAAGAAAGCTTCAATGTATATACAGTTTTCACTTATGTTTCAACGTTTTTCAGAAGTCTAAAAATTTATCAAATTTTGCAATTATTAATACTGCATTGAAGAGTTTCGGTGGCCCAGGCGATAGCACGTCAGGCTTCCGAACAGGAGTTCTGGGCTTCGATCCCTGTTTCGGTACCAATGGAAGTTTGTCCTTGGTGGTTTGATGGTTTGGCTTTGGTGGTTTGGAACTAACGTACCCTCAAGAGAGGTTAGTGACCTTCGAGGGAAGAGACTCCATGTCGAGGGATCTAACAGGTTCAAAAAGCAGGCAGTTATAAGTCTTGTGAAGTTTGCAGTACTCGCTTCGGCGCATCTTCGGGTTGTTTCTGGCTCGCTTACAACTCCGCTTCGATTCACCTCTGGCATGTACAGCCATTAGAGTGAAAACGATGAAAAGGTACCAAGGGCAGGTTGTGTACGTTTGAGTCAGTTTGTTGTCGTCCAAGCCCAGTGTCTTGTGGTTTCATCCAATAAATATGAATTGCTTCAAAATCATATGAGATTATATAATATAAGCCTCATATCTCATTGTACAGCAATGAGATTTAAGGTGTTTTCATATGAAATGAAAATAGATGGAAACAAAAATGAAAAATTCAATTGACTGTTTTGCAGAGAGTGAACCATGTAGTACGCCTGGCACTCGAGAGGTATATTTTCAGATCGTTAGAAACAACAAATGCACAGAAATCTAACTCGGTGAAGATGCCCGGATTCGGTGTACTGCCTTCGGAATAAACACGGGTGCTGCACAATGGGTGAGGACCATCTCCCTTAATGAAACCTTGAAAATATTGTGAGTTTTTACGTATCTCTTCCTGTTTTTGCGATAATCAAGAATTGTGATTTTCTTATTTTAATTTTCAAATGTTTCTAGTTTGTTACTTCGGGTGGTTGAGGACGATCTTCTTCCATTAAAGCCTGCACATTTTGCTTGTTTCCGCGTATCTCTCACTGCTTTCGAGATAACTCAAAATCTTGATTTTTTTTGAATTTTCAAAATTTATTTACTGGGTTAGTTCAGAGTAGTTGAGTACTATCTTTGCTTATAATGCCCTTAACATCTTGCCAGTTTTCATGCATCTCTCATCGTTTCCCAGATAACTCAAAAGTTTACATTTTTAATTTTGAAAATCTCTCTAATGGGTTACTTCGGAGTGGTCGAGAACAGTCCCACTTTATAAAACTCAGAATATTTGGTCAGTTTTTGCGTTTTTCTCACTATTTTACATATGTCTCAAAACAAACATTTTTTTTAAACGTTGAAGATCTTTTTATCAGGCTAGTTTGGGTTTTTCGAGGACCATCCCCACGATGCGGCTTTTGAAGCCGGAACTAAATATTTTTAATCAATTTCTGAAACTTTTGACAATTTTTTGCACTTTTCTTGACTTCTCCATTCCCTCCTCACCTCAACTTTTACACTCTTATTCAAAATTATACGTTACGTCAGCGCTGCGAAAAAGTTAGCACGCTGCGTACACGTCCCGGGGAACCGGAATTGCGCGGCGCACAGTAGGACAAGCCTCTACATTAAGAGGCCATACGACTCACCTTGACAGTTCTTATAATGCCCGTACTATTAGAGTTTAAAAGCTTTTGCCTTGAAACTCGGCAAATTACTTAAAAAATATGTCTTTTTAGGTTCCCAAGAAATTTCTTAACCTAGTGTTAAAGGATCGTATGTTGTAATCACTTTGCCATCGTTATCCGTGAGCATTTGGCTAAAAACTAAACGAATACCATCCAACAACCCCCGAATTCACCTGATTTGGCTCCCTGCGACTTTTTCCTATTCGGTCGACTCAAGAAACCGCTCCGCGGAACGCGTTA
>JAUMHM010086448.1:0-10945 GCA_032362435.1 Melikaiella ostensackeni
GCGAACGGTCTTTTAAACAAACATAGGTAAAATACCGTATGAGTTAATAATAATCCGGCCAGAAATAATCCACCTTTTCGCAGAATGAAGGCAGTGTAAAAAAACTTTCCAGGTTCTCAAACACTTGCGAATGAAATAAAATTTAAAAAACTTACAAAAACTATCGAAAAAGCTTTGGAAACAGAAACTTTCATCGAGCAACCAAAAGTGATACAGTATTTTCCGAATGCGAGGGTAAATTTTAATAATTCGCAACTTTGCTGACCTTTGGCCTTTTTTTAAAAAATAGAAAAGACCTTGTCGTCATAGCTGAACCTCGCCTTTTGTATTCCTTAATAGCAAAACTACCCAGAAAGCTTTTAAAACTTCAATTCCAATCATGAAACCGGAGGAAGTGCTTCTTTTTTGAAAATAATGAACAGCGTGAATAATTCTTAACTTCGGTGACATTTGATACTCTATCACATCCAGTCGCATGATTCAAATAAATGCTTTAAAATTTTTTGGATAGTTTTTTTTATCAGGGAATACAATAAGCAAAGTTTTACTCTGATGACGAATTCTCATCTATTTTCTAAATTTAACAAATGTCACCGAAGTTAAGAATTATTCACACTTTTCATGATTTAAAAAAAGCAGAACTTCGGGTGGTATGACTGCAATTCAAGTCTTAGAAGTTTTATAGGTAATTTTTCTATCAAGAAATACAACAGAAATGTTTTACTTTGACTACAAACACTTATTTATTTTTGTAATTTAATAACTGTCATCGAAGTTTGAAATTATTCAAAATTTTTTTATTTTTCAAAAAAGAACACTACACTACATACAAAATGTTGTTGTTTTCTTAGTTGAAATATCAACTATTATATTTTTCGCTAAGACTTAATCTTTTGTCTTTGATAATTCAAGTACCTGGTTGAAAGTTGAACTTCTGTGTTAAAAATTCATTTTTTTGTTCATTTGTTTTTTGTTGAAAATTTATCTTTTTTGGTAGAAAAATTCTTGGTTAAAAACACATCTTTCTTGGTTGAATATTTGTCTGTCTTCTAAAAAGTTTGTCTTTTGGGCTTCTTGGTTCAAAATTCAACTATTTTGTTGAAGATTCAACTATTCGGTTAAAATTTCAACTATTCGGTTGAAGACTTAACTAATTTTATTTTTAGTTGAAGTTTAATTTTCTTAACTGAAAATATAACTTATCTATTTATGACTGAAAATTGATCGTTTTTATTTCAAAATTCAACTATTAAATTTTATATTGAAGATTCATCTTTTTTTGTTGAACATTCATTTTATTAATTGAAGACGCTTCCCTTTTGTTAAAAATTTGTCTATTGTGGTTGAATTAAACTATTTTTTATTTAATATTCAAATAATTTGTTTGAAACATCAACTATAACATTCATAATTAAAAATTCATCTTTTTTGGTTAAATTCGACTATTTCGGACTCAAAATTAAATTCCATTTTTTTGTTGAAATATCAACTATCATATTTTTCGCTGAGAATTAATCCTCTTTGGCTGAAAATTCAATTACTTTTCTGAAAGTTGAACTACTACACATTCATTTTATTGGTTGAAGATTTAACTATTTTCTGGAAAATTCGTCCTCTTTGGTAGAAAATTAATCTTTTTGATTGAAAATTCAACTACTTGATTGAAAGTTTAACTTATTTGTTAAAAATTCAGTTTTTTGTTGAAGATTCATCATTTGAGTTGAAAATCCAATCATTTTGTTGAATTCACGTCTTTTGGGATAGAAAATTCGTTTCTTTTGGATGAAAATTCATCTTTTTTGGTGGAATTCAACTATTTTTTCATTTAAAATTAAGTTTTTTTTCGTTAGAGTATCAACTATTACATTACTCATGTTAACCATATTAAATTATTCGTAAACTTCATGGTCCTTGGGGCACGGGTTAATATTAACCAATATCTCCCAAAATTGGAAATCCTTTTTTTTGGCATTCGAAAAAGACTAGAGGGTGAGAAACAAAAAATATGATTTTGAAAAATATGGGCTTCCCTCAGAAATAATTACAATTCAAATTCGCGGTTTAAAAAAAATGTTCCCAGTCATTAAATTTTTTAATTAAAGCTGTCAAAACTGAATTTGTAATTTGAAGTACCTATTCAAAAAAGGATATCTAAATTTACAAATCTACAAATCAAATTAAGGGCTCTTGAAATAAAAAATATTAAAAATTTCACGTATCATTCAAAAGCAGAGGCCATCAAAATTGAACAATTCTTATATCAAGGTCTTCAAAAAGAAAAAAATTCAAATTGAACATTGAAACACTGAAAACTGTTTAACTGTTAAGACATTGAATTTGAAACTGACTCATTCATAGATAACTTTAAAAGTTTTCAATTAGAAATTGTAAATATTTATAAGGTTTTAATCTAAAAATAATCAATTTTCTAAAATTGGAAGTGTGCAAAGCTGTAATATTTCCCACTTGGAGTCCGGATTGAACAAGTTCTTCTACCAAAACTGTAAGAATTAAAAAATTCCCAATCAGAAAATAAATTCACTCTCATTTCCCGGTTTTCTACCGGTCTCAACAAAATTGCAGCTTATTTCAGTTCAAACGAGTTAAGTCAAAAGCATTGGAAATTGCAATTTTGAATAAAATTTTAGTTTTTCAACTGAAAAAGGTAAAAAGGTGACAAATTTCCAAAATAGGTGAAATAGGTGACAAGTTTTTAAAAAGGCGACAAAAGGTGAATAGGTGAAACTCAGTGATGACTGTGTGAATGAAAAATTTTAATTTAAATTATAAATAACATTTATAAAATATAAAATATCGGCGATCACAGCTGTTCAGTAGATCAAAAGGGGATTTTATTCATGAATAAAAACTTTATATAACACATGGGTATCAAATTGCACGAAACTGCCCTCTAACAGTAGCACCTTTTTTTTAGCAACTCTTCCGCATACTACATAGTAATTTTTGTGTTAAAAAAAAATTTTTTTAGCTAGCTTTGAAAAATCTGTTTAACTCCTCAGCACTTTCTACTGATGAAAATACATCAGAAAAAGATTCAAGAAGATCAAATATTGAAAAACAGATAAACAATAGGATTGAAAAATGCTATTATTCAAAAAATTTTTTATGTATTATATTTTCATCAGTAGATTAATTTTCATTCCTTATTCTTGTAATTTTCTAAGTATTTTTCTAAGTAAGCTAGAAAGAAATCATTTGAAAAAACACAAAAATGACTATTTGGAAAACCTTCTAATAATCTGGTATTGTTTCTTTAAGACTTTAATATTGTTTTTCAAATGTATTTTCATCAGTTGAAAACTCTCAGATGTTCAAGACCTTATATAATTTCAGCTAAGAAATATTACAGTGTAAAAAAGAGAAATTTAAAAAAAAATTTATTTACGAAAATGAAATAAAAAATCAGTTTGATAACACGTAAACCCCAGCCATATAACAATCATCTTCAAATTGATTATACATTTTTAGGGTCTTAGTACGCTACTCTTTTTCAATATCATTTCCGATTTCCAAAATTTTATTTGCACAAACTAGAGTCTACACTAACATCTGATTTTTACGACTTTCTTGATGTTCTCTAGAGAAAAGCAATTTTATGATGTTTAAAATCATCAGAATTTTTGTGATCTGTTATACGAGAGTAGGTAAAAAGGTTGTGGCTCAATTTATTCAGAAGTTAGATAGCTTTTGACTTATTTGACAGAAATTTTTTTTAACTCAGGATTGATAAAATGAACGATTCAAAATAAACAAGTTTTAAATGCTTACCGAATTTGTAAGAATTTAAAAAACTGGATGCAATTCTTGGCCTACAATATTACACTGTTTTCAAAAAAAGTATAATACTGTTTGACAAGGATTGTGTCCAGCTTTTTAAAAGTGTCATTTCTCGGTTTAGTCACTGTTGAGAATTTATAGACGCTCTTATAGAAAGGGTCACGTGTTGATATTTACTAATTATACGAGCTTCACGGAGCCTTTTCAAATAAGAATTCAAAGTTTCTGTAAAGAAAAAAAAATTGAAGATTAGGTAAGCCATAAAGCAATTGGCTACCAACATGTGGCTCGCGATGCAAAGTTTCTTTCCCATAAATCCTTAAAATTCAGGTTGAACACTGACGGTTGGCTCGATTTGAGCCTGCCTCACTCTTTGAACCGTATACTCATAAAGTAACCAACCCACATAAGAAAATTCAAACTTCCATGGACAATGTTGAAGAATACGGAAAGTCTGAAATAAATTTTTATGGTTATCCCGGGTGCCTTGGCCCTACAATAGCCTAAATCCGCTAAATTCAGCCTTGAAATAAATGTTTATGACTTCGGTTACTACGGTCTTCATAAGGGACTTCCCCAAAGCCCAAACGCATGGAACCCAAAGTTTTACTGATTTGTATTTTTGCTGGAATGAAAATAATAAACGTGGGCGTGGGAATTGTCAATTGTGATGTTCATGTTCATTTTAAAAATTGTAAAAATGTCAATCACACTTTTTTGTATATTTTCGAGTTACATGTGGGCTAAACCGCTAAACGAATGATATTCCAATATCTAACCAATGAACGACATGCCTGAAGCTGCTTCTGGTCGATTTTCGAATTTGAAAACGCCTTAGCATTGAAAAGTTTTTTCTAGTCCCTCATAACTTGTACAAAATTTGAAATGAATCGATAAATATCCTGCAATTAAGAATTTTTCCTGCAGTTATAATTTCTTTTAAATATTCCGTAGGCTCCGCCCAAGCGGGGATGGCGTAGCGCATATTTTTCATGACTGGAGTTTCAATTTTATAGGTGGGGGGAGTATATACTTGTTTACCTTTTGTTTAAATTAAACAGAAGGATTTCCTTCGTACATAATATAATAATATAATAATAATGTAATAATATAATTTCTTTTAAATATTCCGTAGGCTCCGCCAAAGCAGGGACGGCGTAGCGCATATTTTTCATGACTGGAGTTTCAATTTTATAGGTGGGGGGAGTATATACTTGTTTACCTTTCGTTTAAATTAAACAGAAGGATTTCCTTCGTACATCATTTCTAAAGATGAATTCGTTTATCACTTTGCCTGTATTTACATTATCCAAATAATTTTTGTGAATTTGTAATTTCGCTACATTAATTAGTCGCTTTTAACCCCAAGTTGACATTAAATAAGTTTTCTCGGTTTCTAACGATTATTTCACAATTAAAAAGTAACATCGCTGTAAAAAAAGACTATTTTTCTACTATATTGAGACATTTCAATCCAAATTTTCACTAGATATCAAATATATTTCGAAAGTATCCCAGTAAAATGTTTCGATTAGACAAAAATCAAAATAGAGCATTTTCAACATTTCAAACTTGTGAGAGTTATAGCATTTCCAAAATTGAAAAAAAAAACGAAAATAAGAATTTTAAGCCAAACAATGCACGATATGAAAAAAAGTCAAGAGAAGAAAAACGTTTCTTTTTGGAAGCCCTACAAGATTGTCATAACAACTTTTTGAATTTTTTTGAAAAATCGAAAATTCAAATTTTGAGCTAAATAACGCGGAATACAAAAGAAAGTTGAGATATCAAAATTGTTGCTTTTACGAAGACCTGTAAACTTGCCTCTAAATATTTTCTGGTGGGAGGCATGGTTTGTATTTCAAGTATAGAAAATAGTATTGGAATATTTTTATTTTTATTTTTGAGCCAAACGACGCGAGATGAGAAAAAGATAGTCAAAAAAGAATAATTTGTACTTTTAATAAGTCAAATAAAATTGCTGTTAAACATTGTTTTATAGGACCAATCGTGAATCAAGATAATTTTTTTAATCGTCTTTTTAACTATTTATTCATATATATTATAATGTTAGCGCAGAAAATCGAGCGCAAAGCTATATGGCTATGTGAATAATTATTGTGTGCATGTATATATATATATATATTAATTATACTTGTTTAGGAACCCAATATGCTACATTTTCGCGTTGTAGTGATTCCAAATTCCAGAATTTTTTAGTTTTGACCCACCCTAGAAATTGTGGTACAGTTTCATTGTGAATCCCGAACATATCTGTTTATCTGAAGAAAGATATTCAAAAAAGGGAACGCCTGTGCTTCCTAACAGACAAGGTGTAAAGGTCTGGGGTGCGGTGGGCTTGGTCCCAGGCAATAACTGGTAACCCATTAATGCAACGAGCGACTTCTCACTAGACGAGGGGCGGAGTGGACAGAAATATTTTGTGATATATTCATCCTTTCCGCTGATTTTATCTATGTTAACGCTGACTCCCAATGAGAGGAAGCGAGACGGAGACAAATTTGAAGAAATCACCATTTTGACCATGAAGTTCCCTCACTCTAAAGTCTAAAATAAAGGTTCACCAAGTTGTATCAAAATCGCTAGACCCCCTACAACTCTGATATTTAGGAAGCGGATTGACCCAGCTTTTGGACTCTTTTACTTTCGCATACATGCATTATATTCTGTTTAGTGAAACACATCACTCAGATTTTGGACAGTATTAAAAAAAAGTATTCGGTGAGGGGGGGGGGGAAGGCCTTTTTTGTAAAAAAAGCTTGATTAAAAGAAATAAACGTCTCTGGAACCCCTACATATTTTTTAATAATTTTTTTTTTTAATTTGTGTGAAGTATTTCATTAAAAGGAATATAATCCATACATGCCAAAGAAAAAGAATCTATTAGAAGGGTTAATTGGAATAAAATTCACACCCCTTGCAATAAAAAGGGCTTGCGTGACTCCCAAATACTTTTTTTTTTTGATTCGACTTAAAATAATCTGCCAAATAGTACACTGTAATATACATTTTCTATAATTTTTTTAAAAAGTGCTAATTCTTGTTAACCTGTTTTTGGTTTAAAAAGGAGGCAATTTGTTGTCGATTGACGCAACAATTACAGTGGCAACTGTCAAAACCATGGCAATAATATGACCGTAACAATAAGTTAGTTACAATGTTTGGTCAGAAAGGTTGAGAGCGGTGAAATTAGATAAAACGTAATAGTTGCGAGTTCACCGTCACTTACTGAAGCAGGCCACAGGTTTCGATCAGTACTTCGCACTTTATTTACTTTTTTCGCTGTGCGTCACTGTCTTCGCTGCGTCCGTCTACTTTTTTCACTGTTGCTCGGAAAGGTCGACACTGCGCAGGCACCACGTCATCGACAACAAATCGGTCACTTTTCACACAAAAAACAGGTGGAAAAATTAGCACTTTTTTGCGAATTATGGAGGAAAGTATTAATTGTACCCATGCCGAAGTAAAATAATTCAACCAATACCGTTCCCCTTTTCGACTGTCTCGAAGAATAAGTCACAAACAAATTTTTTCGAAAACAGAGTTTATCAACTTTATTATGCTTCGCTAGAGTGGCGTATCCCTATTTACAAATACATAGATATATGATGCTCTATCGAAGCATAATATAGTATAGTTGGTGCGCTCTGTTTTCGGAAAACTTTGTTAGTGACTTATTCTTCGGGACAGTCGTTCCGAGAATGGCGTTTTTAAAAAACCTTATTTGGTCGCTTTTAAACACTTATTTTTTGCGGTTATCTTGAGGATCATTTGAGTTTTCGCAAAAATGGGGTGGTCGTGTGAGCAGCGTTAGAAAAGATATGAAATTCATTTATCCTCTTTTGTTGAAAAGTTTCCTGCGATCACTATTTCTTACACTATACGCGCGATTTGTGATTTTTGAAAAAATGAATTTGGGCCCCAAAAAAAAGATCAAAAACTAGATGTATGGGCGGAAAATGGAAGTCAGATTCGCATTCAACACGACAAATTACTTTGAAAAATAATGACACACCTCATTTCCTGAATGCATGGATGTTAATTTTGTTCACCAGTGTAATTTATTAACATCAAATGAAAGAAACGTAAAATACATCAAATTATACGTATACTGTATTACCAAATAATTCTCGTAAGTTTAACATTCAGTAACATACTGGGAGTACGAAAAATACCTGAAGGCATACGCAGAAAACGTGTTATTCGGAGAGCTCAAAAAATATTTTTAATAATTGTTTTGGACCTTTTTCATTTTTTTATTCCTATCCATTCTGCATATAATTATTGAGGATACTCAAGATCATCTATGTTTCTGTGTTTATTGTTTGAACAATCCACAAATTTCCGTGCACTGTAATATTATTCTCCTCAACTTTTCTTTAATACTCTCCGAATTTTCGAAAAATATTTGATGTAAAGAATCCAGCGATACATTGGTTCTTCCAATTCAAGGTTTAGTTCTTTGCAAAAAATTAAGAAAGTGGAATAGTTGCCGTAGAACCAGGCACAGAATAATTTTATTACCGAGTTGAAAAAAATACTTTAAATAATTTGTTTGGACTTCAGTAGATAGGCTAAGCTTGGTCTGTATATAGATTCCTTCACCGACATTATCGACTGTGTAAAAAATTAAATCTTCACGCTGATATCAATGAAGAAACGTTAGGCTTACGATTGGCAGGATTTGCTTTTCTTAAATAAATGGATTGTTTAGACATTCCGCAACTATGCGTCACTCATCTGCGGCCATGTCTTTGATATTTTTTAGTAAAGAATTCTTCAGAATTTATCCCTTTGATATCTGCGAACAGGAAGCTGACGTTATATTCTTCCGAAGGATTGGGCGAAAAACGTGAGTCTAACGTTGGTCAGTCCTTAGGTTCATCAACAAATTCATTGTTTATACATTTCATAAGAAATATGTTTTGACAGATCCATTAGATTATCATACTTTGTTAATAGAGATGATTATTTTAAATATTAAGCATTTATGAAAAGAGGTGATTGAGAAAATTTCTTCGGATTCAAAATATGGGAAACAGCCTCTTTCAATCAGAAATAAGCTAATTTTATTATATTCAAAGATATTTTAATATCAAAAATATACGTTTAATCTCGAGAATGCGCTTTTACTAATATTGGGAGGATATGTATCAATATGAAAAGCATGTATTTCATTGAAAAAAATATTTCTTTATTGATAAAAGGATTAATATACATATAAATATACATAAAAGTGTTTTATAATTCCGAATTACTTGTCCAACTATTATGAAAATCATCGAATCCCAACCATTTTACATATGACTTATCCTGATAATCTTTGAGAATATATGCAACCGGTGCAGTATTTTTAATTTGATTAATTGTAAAAATTTCTGTTGTCCAATTTGGGGTGTAACCTTTTCAAAAATGTGTTTATACTTGCTAATACGTACGCTTTCTTTAATCTTACATTTTGATTTCTCATAATTACTCTTCAGTTAAAATTTTTTTTTTTATATTTGCGACAAAATTTTCTTTTAATTTTGAGCAGTAGCTTCGTTTGGTTTCATTTCAATAGTTTGATGCTTGCCATCATTGTATGAAGAAAGTAAGGTTGATAAAATTTCTAACCAATTATAATTTTCCATGTAGACTGAATTGTATCCACATTTCATTGTTTAATTTTCGATTAAATCGCTCGCAGATTGGTGATTTTAAATTGCTGAATGTTGAAAATGAATTAATATTAAACTTTTTCATGAGATTTTGAAATTTCACATAATAAAATTCTTTCCCCCGATTAATGTGAAAATTTGTTGGTACTCGACCTATTATTTCAGTACCAATTCCATCGCCATACTTACACCTTGAGCACTTTTATTTTTTAGAGGATTACCCCACGCAATTTTTGAAAATATATCAATGATGGTTAATATATAATTGGAAACTTTGTTTCCTTTCGCATGTGGTTGCATTTCTACAAGATCCGCTTGCCAACTTCTATCAATACCACGAAAATCAACATATCGACGCTGATAATTTTTTCTAACTGGTTTGTGCAGCTCTTTTACTAACTGCAGCTTTTTGGGCCCTATTTTCGAGTGCGTTCAGTCTGGTGTCTAAATGCAGAGTGAGCTCTGCAATGCGATGCATTATTTTTTGAGTTGTTTTAAAATCAATTTTCAAGTTTTTCAACTTTGTATTCGTAGAACTTTCCAGAGTTTCAATCATCATATTATTATTAACCTCTTCAGTTCACAAGGAAGCTGTGACGCCACAGATGGTCTCAATTCCTTCTTGTATCATATGTTCAGCCAAATTTAAATTTACTGCATCATTTGAGTCTTGAGCTTCAGCCACATTGCACAATTTATTGTTTCATTACGACGAACAGCTCCATCAACTTCATAATATTTCTTATGTGCATTTGTTGAAATAATAATATCTTTATAATTGTCAAAGACATCTGAGTTTATGAAACTTTTTCATGGACCTTTTTGAACAAAAGTTCAAACAAACCCTTTTTTGCAGGATACATTTTTTCACTTAAAATAATATCATTATTTTGAGCAAAATGTATTGATTCATTACCAATCATTAATTTGTTATTTTTTGATAATTTTCTTACACCATATGTAATGTCCATATCCTTCTTCCATCATCTAGCATTTCAAGATAAGTTTTTGACATATTATTTTGCACAGCCGTAGCATTCATTTTTCTGCATTATCATCTTCATCTTCATCTTCATCTCCAGAAGCTGTCTTAAATGACATTTTATACAAAGCATCTTGTTTTTCAAATATCTCATTGTTCTCAATTTTTTCAAAGCTTTCATTTTCATTAGAAATTTTCTCCGGTTTACTTTTAGTTTCAATTTTAACAGGGTAATTCTGCATAACAGTTTCAAATCTATCAACTAATTTTCCTAATTGGAGTCACTATCGGTTTAATTGTATCACTTAGCATTCGTTCAATTGTCTCTTTACCCAATTTTATCAATTTATGCTTTTACGAATCACTTCACTCGCTTTAGCAATTTCATGCAGAATATCTTTCTGTTTATGTAAATGCTCAATGCGTAAAGACATGTTGTTAGATCAAAGTCTAGAGCGATACCGCAATTGTATTAAAAAAATTA
>JAUMHM010086449.1:0-10945 GCA_032362435.1 Melikaiella ostensackeni
AGCCAATGAGCGCGCCGCAAGGCCCACCACCTCGCACGGAGAGCTCTCGCTTCAAGCTGCCAGCGGGCAGTTGAGTGCGAGATTCGGTCTCTGGACCTCGCCTCGAAAAGTAGTCTTCAAGTTTCTGCGTTCGCTGTATCCTCTCAGTGAGAGGCCCCTCTCCTGAAATATATCACGTTCATCAGTGTACATCTCTAGTGCTTCTTCAACCGAAAACCCAGCTACCTTCGATAACCGAGTGACGCGTTGTGACCGACCTGAAACGGGACTCGACCGCGGATAGGACTGGACTGGTTGTTCATCGACAGTGCTAAACTACGGCCGTGTATTTTTCCTTTTCTTTCGCCTTTTCTTCCGGACTCTAGTACCATCGCGGACGGTTGTGTGTTCCCGCCCCTCATCCTCGTGCGACCATGGAGTTAATGATAAGTGAGTGTCTCGGTTCTTCCAGTTTCGGCCCAGTACTTCTTTCCCATTCCTTTCCGTTCCTCATCACCTCTGGTTAAACGCTACTGCAGGTTAGCCGGGTGCTGAGGGCACACTCTTTTCCTCTCTCTTTCTTTCGGGAAGGTACCCAGGTTTGCCGCTACTGCAGGTGAGCCGGCTACTTTCCCCACCTGCCTACTATCGTGCAGAGCCCGCGTGCTCCTCACGCGCCGCGGTTAATAGGTCCGCGAACCTCCCCGCGCGAACGGATAACCGCGTTTCAATCGCCAACGCCTCCGCATGAGCCCCGTCGCGAAATGGAAGGCAAACCTTAACCCCGCCACTCATCGGCGCCGGAGACGACAGGTGGAAGCCGCCCGGTTGGCTGCACAGGCCTACGACCCCGCGATCCCCGAGCTATTTCCTGAGGGACGACTTCCCGCCGCCTGATTCTCTAGGCCGGTGGGATCGTTCCGGACCCACAGCAACGTCCGTCGGCTGTTCGGTGTCTCCGCACATACGAGGCACCTCTCAGTCGGCGGTACATAGCACAGCACGCCCCGACCGGGGCCACCTTCTCGTCGTCTCACCTTCACTCTCCCCTTTCCCCCATTACTTAAGTTACTTCCCCTTCCGTCACCACACGGGGTTGATAACAAGATTCATTACGTAACCGAAGGAAGTCTCACATTTTTCTGCACATGCGCTTGGACAAGAAGTTTAACATCTCAGATATTTCAATTGAAATACAAATATTTTTCAAACCTGATGTTTCAAGAGATACTAAATCGATATCAACACGTTTGGTCGTACTATCTTGAACTTTCAAAATTCAGGCTTAAGATTTTATTCTTTCTCTATATATAATCCATTATGTGACACTTTAAAGTCATCTTAAATACATCGGAGTAATATGTTAAAAATACCTTCACTTATCCGAAGCATTGAAATAAAGTGTCATAATTGATAAAATGAGTTCAGAAATATTAAAGCCTAATGCAAAAAATAAATCAACATTTAGCAGTACATAAATCTAATACAATAATAATTATTATTATTATATTATCATACTGAACGAAGTACTGAGGATATTAAAATCGCTTATTATTAGTATCACAGGAATCAACTTCAATCAAGTTCAATAAACTATTCAAATATGTGGGGCAGGAGGACAAGAAATGAGAAGAAGGTCGTAGTGGTGGAAAAGAAGGTGGAGGAGGAGGAGGAGAAGAAGGAGAAGGAGGATGTATTGAATGATTATAAATCTCAAATCAAATGCTTGAATCTTTAAAAGCTGTGATTAGCCTCCTGCATTTTTGAAATAATTACGGTATTGGTTCTATTAATTCGTATTTTTAAACTAACTACTGAAAATGTTCAATCAAATATTACAAATGTTGATTTAACAGCTGGAAAGATTCAACTCTGTCATTGCGCTCGTAGTTTTCTTTGTTCGAATTTGAATTATGGCAGTTTTTGCCTTGAATTGTTTCAAAGTGTTCTGAATAGTGAATGTCACTTTCTAGGTATCTTTAGTCAGTGACTAAAGGTACAATAAACGGACGTTTTGTTTGATTTAAGCAGTGTTAATTACTCACGAACCCTCTTTCGCAACGTATACGTTAATGCTATTTTTGACATTGTTGCAGAACCAGTTGACTTTTTTGAGTGCAAAATCGCACATTTGGTCCTTGGAGCCGGATTTTGCTTAACAGTGCTATAGTGTTATTAGTGCAATGGTTAGTAACATTATTAAAAAGTGTTTTGCCGTCAAGAGATCGAGCGCATCGGCGCAGGAGCGTGGCGACGCTTGCAGAGGGTAAACAGGTGGTTCACCGACAAGGTCATACTATACTACGTCACACCGGCTTAGTATACCAACAGTACATCGTACAGGAGAATGCATCCTACGCGTGGTGGTCAGAGCGCGCCATCTTGAATTCAGAACTTTATTGTGTGGGAAGGTGGACGAACCTCCGTGAGTGCGGTGAGTGTGGGGAGCGACCGGTACTCAACGACACATACACTGAGTCTGTGAACAGGTAATCGGTGCAAACCGGTAAGTGTCTATAGATTGCCATTCGGGCTGGTACTGGCACTGGTACTGATCTCGACTACGCAGGTCCTATCTGGATACGTACTTCTAAAGAACGGGGTCACAGGGCCTATGAAGGTTGAATTATCATCTTCGTCTGTTGCGCTACTCGAGCGGTTCATTTGGAAGTCGCTTCCGATTGTACTGCTGATGCATTCATCGCCGCCTTTAAGAGATTTTCAGCTCGAGGAATTGACGACGTTTCTTACTCAGGTGGAAACCTGCCTGAACTCGAGACCGATCCAGTCATTAAAGGACGACCATAATGATCTCGTCGCCTTAACCCCAGCTCACTTCCTCGTTGGATTTTCTTTACACACCGTGCCTGAATCTTTCCTTCTAAATGATCAAGTCAGTCCGTCTGCGCGTTGGCAATTCCTAACGCAAATGTATCAGACTTTCTGGAAGAGATGGTCTTCCGAATATCTCCACGAATTTCAGGTTTGTTCAAAATGGCAAAAGCAGAAACCTTCCGTAAAGGTCGGAGATCTTGTACTGATACTTCAGGAGAATCTTCCTCCTACAAAATGGCCTCTGGCCCGGGTAACTGAAGTCTATCCAGACTCTGATGGTCAAATTCGTTCAGTGTCTCTCAAAACTGCAGCAGGTTAATTAAAGCGACCTGTTGTAAAACTTTCCAGACTTCCTGTTTCTGTTTCAGATTCGACATGAGAGTTTTTAATTTTTCTTCATCATCTCAAGTTTCTTCTCTCAAGGTGGTCGCATACTTCTTGAGGCTTACTGCAAGTACTTGCCACGTTCCAAGAAAGTTGTTATCTTCAGGATATTCGTGACATGTCACGAACGTGGGCGTAATGTTCAAGATTTCAACGAGAAACTTCCTTACTTACGCGGACGCCGGAGACACTGAGCTGGTGTACAGCCCTGGATCTCTTTTCGTCCACCTGAATGTCCACTAGACAAGTGTACTTAGGTCAAACGAGAGGAGGCTCAGTACCGTTCCACCCACGCCTCGGGTTACCATCTCTGTCATTGCGCTCGTAGTTTTCTATGTTCGAATTTGAATTATGGTAGCTTTTGCTCTGAATTGTTTTGAAGTGTTCCGAATAGTAAATGTAACTTTGTAGGTATCTTCAGTCAATGACTGAAGGTACAATAGAAGGAAGTTTTGTTTGATTTAAACAGTGTTGATTACTTACGAATCCTCTTTCGTAACGTATACGTTAATGCTATTTTCGATATTGTTGCAGAACCAGTTGAATTTTTTGAGTGCAATATCGCACATACTGGAATCTGTTATTAGTAACATAGGAAGCAACTTCAAGAAGGTGCTAAAATCTTTTCGAAAATATGATGAGAAAGGAATACGAAAAGAGAAGGAGAGGAAGGAGGAGAAAGAGGATGCATTGAATGATTAGAAGTCTCAAATCAACTACTAAATACGTGCAAATAAATATTACAAATGTATACTTAACAGTTGAAGAGATTGGGCTATCCGTTAATGTAATAATATCAGCTACTGAAAGTATTATTGAAGAAGGCCAATTTCTCTATCTGCAGCATTAGAAGAAAGTATTATGAATGATAAAGTAAATTCAGCAATATAAAAATCAGATGCAAGAATATTGAATAAAATATTGATAATGATACAATGAACTATTTTTAACATGGATATCAACTTTCTTAAACAGTAAAATCAGCGTTTAGCTGTATATGAATCAAATATAATAGAAACAATGCTGAGTAAATTACCAAGGATTTTGAAATCCGTTATTAGTAACATAGAAATTATATTAAATCAAGTTCAAAGAGCTATCTAGATATTTGTTAACGAAGGGAAACAAATGAAAGAGAAGGAGAGGAAGGAGGAGAGGGAGGAGGAGAACGAGGGTGTACTAAATCTTTAGAAGTCTCAAATAAACAGCTAGAATCTTTAGAAGCTGTAATGAACTTCCTGCATTTCTTGAATAACTACGGTAATGATTCTGTTTATTAGTATTTGCAAACTAACTATTAAAATGTTTATTCAAATATCAAAAACGTTAATCCAACAGTTGGGAAGATTAAACTATTTGTTAAAATAATAACATCAGCTACTAAAAATATTATTAAAGAATGCCAATTTCTCTATCTGTAGCATTGGAATAAAGTATTATGAATGATGAAGTTAATTCAGTAATACTAAAATCTGAGGCAAAATTGAATACAACATTGATAATGATACAATAAACTATTTTTATCAAGAATAACAACCTTATGTAACTATCACATCAACGTTTAGCTGGATATAAATCTAATGAAATAAAAACAATGCTGAGTGAAGCACTAAGTACATTGAAATCTGTTATTAGTAACATAGAAATCAACTTCAATCAACTTCAGAAAGCTATTCAAATACATGGTGAAAAGAAGAACAAATGAAAGCGGTGGGAAGGGAGGAGGAGGACGAGAAGGAAGTGAATGAGATGGAGGTGGATGAGGAGGAGTTTGTGTAGAGTTTGCGTAAATTTTTTGTGGAATTGTGTGGTTTTAGCTAATTAGGGAGACAATGCATGTATAGCTTATAGTTCAATGTAAAACATATTAGCTAATCACTCATCATTATCTATTGTTATTTAATTTTCTTAGCTCAAATCAGTTATCCTGCATCTAAAGGCTTGCTTGAACTCTTATTTGAAAAGTATCCTGAACAAAGTTCCTTGAGATAAGATGACATTTGTAGTTGTTGATCAGGTAATTAATTTAAATGAGAAGGTGTTAAAATTTTGTTGGTCTACTGTTCGTATATGTTTATTAAAAAACGTTCAACGTTTCGACCTTCAATGAAGGGACTCTTTTGGCGTGAAACAATTTTAAAACTTAACACAGAGGAGAACATGAAATTAACTCTCACATTTTGTCTCCAAGAAAACAAAAGTAAAAACAATTTTAAGATCAGTTTTTTTACCATATTGCACCATTGGGTAGAATTTTATATAACTCATGGAGAAAATGAGTCATTTATTATTAGTCAAAAGTCGTAAAAGTAGCGTATTTGTCATGCTGTTAGTTGTTATTTGAATAATAATGTTTCAAAGATCCATAATATACGTTAAGAATATATATATATATAAGTGAGAAACGACTTTCACATGGTATTTGCATCATTAGGATTTTTTATATAAAAAATGGTGGGCCATCACACAATCCTCCAGCTACCATGAGAAAGTGACATTTCGTTACTATAGAAAATTAATATCATATAGACAAAATGGTTATTAAAATGAGTTGAGTCTTACACAAACTTATCATGTAAACTTTCTTAGAAATTCTTTAGTATAAATAATTTGTTATAGCTGCAACTTTTAGAAATATTTAGTTGGTTATTTCATTACTAATACATGCAATTAGTTATCGTTAATTATGATATATGTTCGAAAATTATAAGTATTAATAATGAGATTTGAATATATACCACTTAAACCTTCGATGTCAGTTCTTTTGTTCACAGAAAGCTTATTCTTTGCAATATGGAACATTTCTCTAAAAAGTCTCTGTTTATAGTCAGTTATTCTCAACACCTAATATATTGACATTCTCAAAATCAAAATGATGATGCTTCATATGCGAATGATAGGCTGGTGCTGTGCTCCTATCGTCATGTCTGCAATCATTCTTGTGTTCACTTATTCCGGCATCAATATTTCTTTCGAATTGGCCAATGTAGATACATTAACAACCCTTGCAGTTAACATCATATATAGTATTGTGTGTGTTTTTAAACCTTTCCTCAAAGGGTCTTTTCCATCATTAAATCATTTAAATATATTATGGTCAGAACGCAGTATGACTTTAAGACCTAGATTTTCAAACATTATTATTATATTATTACTGTACATTGCATTGTAAGGTAATATTGAATATGTATTATTATTATTGTCATTATCATCGAAATTCTCATTTCTATTGACGCTATTATTATTTTGATTCTCCATATTTTCAATTATTTTGTCCAAAAATTTAATATTGAAATTTTCAGGGTAACCATTCTCGACTAAAGTCTTTTTAACCAATGCTAGATTTTTACTTTCATATATGTGTTCAGAAAGTCTAACCGCCCTATCGACCAAGGAGTTGGCTACACTGATTTCATACTTTAGAGGTGTAAAGGTGTTAAAGTTTAAGTATCTTCCCGACCAACACGGTTTCCTATACCAGTCGGTGTACAATTGCCATTCTCTCTTTTTACTAAAGAGTCTAGAAAGCTTATGTTCTTGTCATTTTCTTTCTCTATGGTGAACTTTAGCCTTGTGTTAAATTTGTTGAATCTCTCCAGAAGATATTCGTTGTTATTTTTATGAACACGAGTCAGTATATCGTTCACATATCGAAGAAGAATTAAACCGTGTATGGTATGGTTTTGAGAATGTTGCTTTCTAGATCTTCCATGACCAAATTGGCAACCGAAGCAGATATAGGAGAGCCCATTGGTACACCAAAGGTTTGCTTGTAGAACTTGTTATTAAAAGCACAAAATGCATTGTTTAAACAAAATTCAAGGAGTCTTATGAAGAATCCTCGAGGATCCTCGAGGATATGGCTCGCCTAAAGTGCACAAGCAGGGCATACCTACACATATGAGACCTGTTACATCTTTTACTGGATCTCCTTTATATAAATTATCTAAATTTATTGGCACTCCAATCCAAAAAACTTAAGGAACAACTAACACTTTTATTAAAGACAGCTTTGATTCTCCATAAGACTCCTTGAATATTGTTTAAACAATGCATATTGTGTTTTAAACAACAAGTTCTACAAGCAAACCTCTAGTGTACCAATAGGCTCTCCTATATCTGTTTCGGTTGCAAATTTGGTCATGGAAGATCTAGAAAGCAATATTCTCAAAACCTTACCATACGAGGTTGAATTTTTCTCCCGCTACGTGGACGATATACTGACTTGTGTTCATAAAAATAACATCTAAGAACTTTTGGAGATTTAACAAATTCAACACAAGGTTCTAGTTCACCATAGAGAGAGAAAACGACAAGAACTCTTCAGTAGAAATAGAAAAGAGAAAATGACAATACTCGTTAGTAGGAAGAGAGAATGGCAAATTGTACACCGACTGGAACAGGAAACCATCTTGGTCGGGAAGATACTTAAACTTTAAGCCCTTTACACCTCTAAAGTATAAAATCAGTGTAGTTAACTTATTGGTCGATAGGGCGGTTAGACTTTCCGAACGCTTATATAGAAGTAAAAATCTAGAATTTGTCGAAGAGACTTTAGTCGAGAATGGTTACCCAGAAAATTTCATTATTAAATTTATGGACAAAAGATTGGGAAATATTTAAAATCAAAATAATAATAGCGTCAATAGAAATACGAATTTCGATAAAAATGACAATAACAATAATATATTTTTAATATTACGTCCCTTCTTCGAAGTGCGAAACGTTGAACGTTTTTTAATGAATTTATATGACCAGTAGACAAACGAAATTTTAACACCTTATTTCAAATTCTATGAGCTTGGAAGAGCTTGAAATTATATAAGAAATCAAAGCTTCAACAAATACACATACCAAGATTTTAAATTCAAAGTTTTATAGTCCAAGCAACAGGGAACAAGCTAAAAACCAGTGAGTATTCCTCGGATGGTTAAACATGAAGCGGAACCTTGGGTGAAGGAGCAAAAAGTAGTAGTAGTAGGAAGAGAAGCAGTAGAAGAAGGAGGATTTGGTAAACACGAATATTCTTCATCCATGACAGTCGATAGTACAGATGATGCTGATGATAAAGGAGAAACGCAGATAACATTAGTACGGGGCACGTTACATGCACGGCTTGCGAAGACGGTGGTACGTGTAGGGTGCGAGACATATGCGTCGCACTGTGTGAGAGGTACGCATGTGCGAGGCATATGCCTCACACTTCGTGAGTGCGAGAGCGAGTGAGGAATTATCTAAAAAAGGCTCAAATTGTGACATGCAACTTGGAATATGTGCTTTTTTTGACCTGAAAAAATTTCAGGATGGGGTGTCAAACACTTTTTGGAAATTTTTTTTTTAAAAACGGAGATTTTGTTGTTGTTGAAATGTCGTGTTTTTCATAATAAAATACAGAGGTTATTGACTTTTTCTTTTTTCTGGAGGATTCTTTCAATTTTATAAATTTGAAAAGAGAAAATCAAAAACTAAAAAATGAACGAAATAGCGGCTATTTTTCTAAAAATCAAAAAAAAAAACTCGAAAAATATGCTAGGTACGGGAAAAGTTTGAAGTAAAAATTGTTCTTCTTGAAGGGAATTACAGAAAGTCTTTTTTTCCGTTTTTCCATATCCTCAGCCGCTTTTTGAGTACCTCCAAAAACGTGTATTTTTAGTCCGCAAACGTACTAAAAGAGCGGTTCAAAATATCGCAAAAGGGAAAAAGAACTTTTTTTAGGACTCTTCAAGAAAAACTATTTGTAATTTTCAACTTTTTGCCGTATCTAGCACATTTTTCGTAAAAAACCCAGATTTTTTACTTTCGGAAAAATAGCCGCTATATGGTTAATTTTTTCAGTTTTTTCAATTTTTTTCCGGATTTATAAAATATAGGCAACCATCCGCAATAATAAAATATTGGAAGTAAATTTTTCGTGTTTTTACTTAAAAAAC
The DNA here is from genome assembly GCA_032362435.1 of Melikaiella ostensackeni. Lineage (NCBI taxonomy): Eukaryota > Metazoa > Arthropoda > Insecta > Hymenoptera > Cynipidae > Melikaiella > Melikaiella ostensackeni. The sequence goes on from JAUMHM010086449.1 coordinate 9,129, forward strand.
GTACTGAAAAAAGAGCGCCTAAAAACGGTTCGAAAAATCGAAACATGGAAAAGGAAGTTTTAGTTGGTCTCTTCAAGGGTAACAATTTTGACTTCCAACTTTTTTACATATGTAGTATATTTTTCAAGAAAAATAAAAAAATTTGGCTTTTCTTTGACTTAACAATAATAATCATGTCAATGATTAATATTGTGAAAATACAAATGATAAAAATATTTCAAATTGTATCATAAGTAGAAATTAATAAGAATTATTGAATGAGTGATAGTAAAATTTGTATGTATTATATATTGTATGTATTGTCAACTGAAACCATTACAATTAGTGACAAATATTTTTCTTATTCAAATAATAATTAAAACTTTTTTAATTTCAATTTGAAATAAATTCAGGAAAAAAGTTGAAATTGTTAATAAATTTCAGTTTTTTATTTTATTGAAAATGAAATTTTTTGTCCATAACGCTCTAATCTAATGCCTCGGCATGTTTTTAACACGCAGGTATGGCTTTGAGGTTACGAACCAGTGATGGCTTCGCATCTATGAGAGCACCGATCACAAGGACATTAATTTTGACCGAATATTCTGGGTATAATCGCTCCAGCCCACTTCTAATGTCTTGATACCTCTTCTTTTTTTCCTCCTCCGCAGTTGTGATGTTGTATTCTGCCGGAGCTGTGAATTCGATCACGAACATAGCTCGCGCCTTGAAGTCTCGGAGGACGATATCAGGTCTCGAGTGTGTGACGGAGACAGCTGTCCGAAAATGTCGCTTCCTGCTCTTCGCCTGCGGCTTGTCCATGCAGCGGTTGAGGAAGCGTTCTGCGTTTATATCCTCTTCCCAAGAAGTACAAAGCCTGATTTCGCAAAGATTGTTGCGAGACTTGCTGAAGCTCTGGGTGTTTCTCGCACCACAGAGCGTGCATACGTGCCATGAAGCCTTTGGGAATAGGGATTTTACTGGCATCGTAGCAGTCCAGCAGGTCATCCTTGAGTCGTTCCGTCCACCTAATGTGAGCACCTCGCCGGTCCGTCGTCATATTTTTATCCATATTACTTTCAGCACCCCGAAATCTAGGGTTCTCACGAGCAGCTGGGGAAAGGGTTCGTCCATCCTTGTAGATCTCCGCTTACAAGGATAAGGCTGCATACCCGGAGAGGTCACCCGATATCCAGATGCCATTCAGCTTTCGGCACGGTTGTTTACGCCTTAGCTTGGGGGCTTTACCTGCGGGACCATCCCTGGACAATTGTCCGCAACTGCTTCTTAACTTTTGTAACCGTATTCAGCAGAAACCCTCGGCACAGGGACCCTCCATCCGCAACCCGAAGACGCGTTCGGTGCCTTTGTCATAGGCCCTTCGGTTCGACTCCAACGGAACCGAACCGAACAAAGCTAACAGCACGCGGTATTCCCAAGCGGTCGCTCATTCAAGTTCTAACCGCGCCTAAAGTTGCTTGACTTTGGTGATCAGACGAGAGCCAGTAGATCCAACTTAGTGTGGCCGTCAGCTGAAAAACTATCTTTCCATACTCGTAGTCACTGTTCATGAATATCCTACTATCATGTTACTATATAATGTAAGTTGATTTAGAACCAATCTATACAAATTATTCCATTAAAAAAAAAATAATAATAAATAAAAAATGGCCAACTTCTTCACATTTGTATACTATATTTTAATAAAAGTAGGTATCATTTGGCAAATTGAGTTAATCATTAATGCCTCAATCCTCCAGCTACTTAGGGAACAGAGTACTAGAATCGACCTGTTAGGCAAAGCCCTGCAGGTCATCAAGGATGGGATGCTGCGGAAC
>JAUMHM010086450.1:0-10945 GCA_032362435.1 Melikaiella ostensackeni
GCAATGTTCACGAAACGTCGGCAAGATTCGTAGTTTTGCACACGATTGAAACCCGAAACACCTCCTTTCATCATACCATCCAGGAGTATAAGGACACCTACAAAACTAGTAATTAAAAACATGCACGGAACAAAATGAATAGAATAATTTATAAAACAGCTTTGATGAGTTTATTAAATTCCGCGTCAAATGAGTCCTGTTTGGAGTAATTTTGTGAGTAGAGACTAAGTTAGTGAGTGAGAAACACCAATCTAATTTCTGTTTTTTGCCAAGTTTCGTGATTCAACTTCAACTTTTAGCAAAATCTAGGAAAATTATGGTAGAATATTAAAAGTGACACATAATAAACATCAAGGTGTCCTCTAAATTCTTCATGATAAGCAAGAACCAATTAACATTTTGACGGTTTCTTAGGTTCATTCATTCTTTTGTTCTTGTTATAAACAAATTAAAAAACAAATATCCAGCTTTGGTATTTTGATCATGCAAGAATTGAGTGCAGGTTTTCAATCGCTAGTTTTGTGGGTGTCCTCATATTCTTGGACGGTACTGTGAATTTCAATCACTTTCCACTCTTCCTTCAGATAATACATTTTTTCTAAGATTATCTCCGATTACTAGACGGGATTCACTGACCGAACCGGTAAAAGTCTTGCAGAGAGGCCCTAAAAGCGGTGCTACGCAATTTTCTTGGAAAGGTTCAAAAGATTTTAGAAGATTCAAAAAATTTTCAGGGCCTTAAAGGGATTTCAACCGCTTTTGAGGGATTGAAAAGGATTTTAAATAATTTCAACAGCATTTGAAAGAATTTATAGAATTAAGAACGATTTTTATTATTTTAAGTAATATTAATATCATTTTCAAGATTTGTAGGGATTCTACAGGATTTAAACCAATTTTTTTAGGATTGCAAAGAGTTTACTAGACTTTATAAGGATTCTGGAGGTTTTCATGGGATTCAAAAGGCTTGAGGGGATTTTTAAAAGATTTCAATTGATCCTTGAAGGATTTCAATAGATATCAAAAATTTCTGAACATTTTATAATATTTCTATAAATTGCAAAGAATTTCAGAAGAATGGAGGGATTTTGTTGGATGCTAAAGACTTGAACATATTTTCCAACATCTAAGAGAATTTCATAGGATTTCAAAAATTTTATGCGGTTTTAAAGAATTTTCTTGAATCGCAGAAGATTTTGAGGGATTTCATAGAATTTATAAGATTCTAAGGTATTTTAAAAGATTTCAAGGAACTTTCGAGAGATTTAAAAAATTTCAAGAAATTTCCAAACATTTTAGTGATTTTTAGATATTTAAAAAAATTCCATACAGTTTAAAAGATTTTGCTACAATTTCGGAAGATTTGGAAGAATTTCATAGGACCTACGCGAAAAAAGGAGTTTGATTATAACTAGTAGAAATGTTTAATGCTGAATTGAAATAGGAGTTGAATTCGTCAGCAGAAACTGATGTAATTATTGAGGTATTTTAAGGAATGATGAGACCCAATCTACGTAATTCGTTCCAGAGGTGCTAAGAATCAGTGACGTTTGACAGTCTAGCTGTATTATATGCAATTCTGATTTTGTGAAATTCAAGTTGTACCGAGTTTCTTAATGAGCGAAATTGTGATATCAAATGGAGGAAACTATTACGTTTAGTTGAAATGTAGAGCCTGTCTCTCTCCTTCATTATATGTCTCATTACAGGGGTAATCCATGTGCCAAAAGGTTCTGAGGTTTGTATAAGTAAAATGTTGAGGATTTTTTGTTGGAATCCAAGACAAACATATCTATCAATGGAACGCAAAAATAGTTTAGCCCAATAATGTGATTCCAAGTAGTGTGAAGAATATCAAACATTTGGGTTACGGAAGTCACGGTAGTGGAAAAATGTAGACTTCTGTTTAGGCGACTTATATCGGTACTTAATTTGTATGAGGTCACGATATGATAAGAAAACTATAGCTCTTCGACTATACTCTATAACCATATCATCATCATTTGCTGCGCAATGATCTTACCAGGTGAGAGAAGTGTGATATCGTGTCTGGGAAAGAAAGGAATTAGTAATAAATTATTAGAATATGAAAATTGTCTTATATGACCCGAATAACAAAATAATTTACACCGATTAGTTAGTCAGAATTAAGGAGTCTAATGGTGAAATGGTATTGGATAAGGACAAATTAAAAGATTGTGTGTGCGATTTTTTCAAGAAATTGCATAGAGGTCAAACTCTGGAGCATAACAACAGTGAGAATATTTGTTTGTATGGCTGAACGAATTTATAAATATGTGTGCTAGGAATGGTGAAGGTCTAAATGATTGGAGAAAGGCGAATATCGTTCCGCTCTACAAGGAAAAGGGTGATAAAGGTGACTATAATAATTTCAGGACGATTCGCTTAAAAACCGTAGACAAATTATTTTCCAAAATACTTACCGATAAGGTCATGGGAATAACTAAGGAAAGTATCTGGGAAGTCCAATGTAAATTTATGCCAGGGAAATCATGTGCGGATCAGATATTTAGCTTGTGACAGAGCATAGAAAAAAGTATGAGAGCGAACAAAAAAGTTTTCTGTGCATTTGCTGATCTGGAAAAAGCTTTCGATAAGGTGGATAGACTTGAATTTCCGGAAGTCTTGAAAGAGTATGGAATGAATGGTTAGCTTCCAAAATCAATAAGAGAAATATATAATGGTAGAAAGAGCAAGTGCATGAGTAAATAGACAAGTGAGCGATTGGGCAAGGTTGAGTTATTTCTTCTGGATGTTAAATATATACATACCTGTACATGGACAAATGCCTAAGAATGACTGTCTCAGGCGAAGAAGGTGTTGATCTCGGGATAGTGAAAGTGCGTGGACTGGCGTTTGCAGATGATAAGACAAGGGCTGATCTTTTACATTTCTCTGAAAGTATTCATGCATTTTTTTGTCGTGGAGCAGTTCGAGAAAGTTTTTGACCTCTGCTTTCTTCACCCGGTCTTTCAGAAGTGAGACGTTAAGATGGAGTAATGCAATTTCCTCACTTCTGATGTTAAGATCCAGGACAAGGTTCCCGTCCGCCTGCTCCTGGGCTTTGTAAAGGAACGCTCCTTTGCCAATCATCTCGTGGTTCCTGACCATTTTCAGGAGAGGATCTCTTCCACTTGCTACGTTGTGAGCTGTACCTAAGATAATTCGGTTATAAAAACACTGGATATTTACAAGTCCGCGCCCGCCTTTACGGCGTTGGATGTATAAGCGCGGAGCAGGCGAGTTGATATGCAAGCTCTTCTGTATATGGGTGATTCTACTGAAGGGACTCTTTTCAGTTCGACTTTTATGGCATACAATTTTTAAATTCTCGAACCTTTTTTTCCTGAAATGGATTAGTACTACCTTCGAAAGTGAGAAGGTGATTTGCGTAAAATCAGTTCTCAAAAATATTGATATTTTAGGAGTAGTTTTGCACTACATCAATTCACAGTGGGTCAGAAGACACGATTCCGTGGTATCTGAGAATATTTCATTGAAAAACGATTTTTCATGAAATATAATTTAAACTTTGGATTTCTTAAGCAATTTTGGTATGAACAATTCATTCAAAAATGCGTGTTACGAAAAAAATAGTGGCACAATTCGATTCCACGGGAAAAGTTACACAGAGTCCATGTATTAGACAATTTTTTTCTCAACCCTGTTGGTTATGTAGCATGAAAAAACAATTACATCGTATGACACCCGCTTACGCATTTAATTATACTACATGACAAATAGGGTCGAGAAAAAAATTGTCTGGCACATGGACTGTATGTAATTTTTTGCGTTTAATCTTATAGTGCTATTAGTTTTTTCGTAATTCACATTTGAAACGAATCTTTCAAACAAAAATGGTTTAAACCATCGAAATTATATATTATTCTTCATGAAAAATCATATTTTAATGAGATGTTCTCACTTCAACATTAACTTTTCTATAATATCAACTTGTCTGCCCACAGGACTTAAGAGCTTAAACAATTGTTTATAACTTCACAAGTTGTTTATGAGTTATCAAATTATGACAATTTTTTGTTACAAACACCATTCTAATAATAAATTACGACAATTTTAAAACAAAAGATTTTTGTCCTACAAACAACTGATATACTCAAGAATTTGTATAAATAAATTGTTCATTATAATTAACTCGTACATTAAATTAATTATTTATGTCCATTCAGTATATCTGCATTAACTGTAATCAATAGTGAGTTTATTTGGGCAAAATTCTTTTAGATAAAGAATCATATTCCTAACATTTATAATTTTGTCACTATAGAGTTATGACAAGATGAATGTTTATGAGGGAATTTTTCATGTACTTTTTCACAATAAGGTCATTTATTCAAAACAAATATGCATATTTAAGTTATAGAAATAATCCCTAACTAGATTGAGAGAAAATATTCATCTATATCATGGTTGAATGATACTGTAACTGCAAACAAAATAAAATCTCTGAGTCGCAGCGAGATGAAGAAGGCTTCGGAGATGACCGCAGGCTTCGGAGATGACCAAGTGCATAAAAATTGTTAATGTTATGAACAACGCGATTAAGTTAAACAATTTTCTTGTAACATATTCCAATATGTACACACTTTTTGTGATGTATCATTGTCATAATATTTTAATTTATTTTGTTGTTCTCTAGAAAACGAGGCTTCAGAGATGAATCAGAATTTTTACTCGCGACAAAATAATATTTTTAATTATGCATCACAAAAAAAATTTTTCACATATATAAACTAATATGAATGTAAACTCAGAATAGAACTACGAACTTTAATTACATGGATAATAAAGCTTTATTCCTTGGGTTGGAGAAATCGCCTTTTTTCGGTAGGTGTACTGTGCGTCCTAACACCAGCCACTCCGGAGTGGGCATCTCCGACTTCAAACATGAGGTGTAGATCCGGCCCAGATGTTGGTACGTAGAAGTAAACTTCTTCCACCAGAAATTCTTGATATCATCTAGTCCGTCTGCGAAAAAGTTCTTCATGCCCCTCAGTGCTTTCATCACCTCTTCGGGAGGATTTTTGACAGAAACAGGGGAATCGCTGAAGAAACGCGATGAGTCAACGAGAAACTGTTGATTCTCCCAGACTCATCCCTTTATTTTGTGTATTCTCCTCCTTGCGTCAGAGTATTTTGTCACCAATGTGCTGTTTGACGGTTAGCAGCTTTGACTCGTTCAATGTGTGATGGTGGATCTTCAATTCGTAGGCCAACTTTTGGACCCTCACCGTAAAAGGCTAAACAGATGTTATGTAGTCAATTACAAACTGAATACGAAACGCATTCTGTCTAGTCCAGCCAATCTTTTTGTTCAGTTGATGCAAGCACCTTTTCGTTTTTTGATCTATCGTCGGCTTTACCGGCTTTGAATTCAAATTCGAATAAGCCAAAGCTCTCGCCGCATCATAAGCTGAACAAGTGGTGGTCCAGAGGTCGGACTTCTCCGAGAGATCCTCACAAAGGGCGGCATCCAATTCAGCTAGATCTTGGAACTTAGGGGGAACCTGGATGTTAATGTTTATCTGTGTTCTGCAATTGCCATCATCTCTCGAGGGATGCCTGTTTTCCGCGACTGGTCTTGATATTGTTTCCTTTTCTGCGTCTGGTTCTTGCAGCGGTCCCTGGCACTACAGAGTGTGCAGGCGCGCCATGTAACCTCTGCAATCAGGAATAATGATGGCATCGTAGCACTTCAGCAAGTCATTCCTCAGTCAATCCGTCCACTCAAGACGTCGATCGACTCGCTGATTCATCATCGTGTTTCCATCCAAATTATTTGAAACACCCCGAAGTTTAGGGCGATCGACACTGTTTTCCGACCCATTGCCGGATGTTCTGCGCGTCTAATTATTTTGAACCGCATTCACAACTGGGTTTGGTGTTATCATTGTGGCTTCCACGAGCTGTTAGAGAAAGGGTTCGTCCACCCACGCATGCAAAGGTAAGGCTGCATACTCTAAGAAGTCGCCCGATATCCCAGAGAAACCGTAGAGGACACCTCACTCAGGTGCCATTCAGCTTTCGGGACGGTTATTGACGCCTCAGCTTGGGGCTTTTTCCTTCGGGACCATCCCTGGGCAATTGTCCGCGACTGCTTATTAACTTTTGTCACCGTATTCAGCAGAAGCCCTCGATGCGAGCCAGTGCCATTTCCGTGTATTGCAGACGCTCCCGAGGGGGTCATGTGGTTGTCGTTTAATCAATTCTTCTTCCTCTTGAAAGGCGTCGGCATTGTGTAATTTTTATGATTTACGTATATGGTATAAGTTATAGGGACTAAAATTACTTTTACTCTTTTCATAGAAGGCGTACTAGCAGGTATAATAAATATTACTATATTATCAGTTACAGGTATATACACTGTTAACATCCCTTTTTTAAAATAATTATTCATAAAAACTTGGAAAAATAATATAATGTAACAATATAGCACTTTATTAGCACATAAAAAATAATTAATTTTTTCTAACTAAATGACATCGACATAAATTAGATACATTCACACGCAAATTTGCAATTATCTCCAAAATCCTGATTTTCAATGCGAGATGAAAAGCATTAGAGTATCGTCAAAATTGCTGTTTTCTTGACAAAAAATAGTTTTCAAGTTCGATATACTCATTTTTCCGTAGTTTAAGAATACTTGAAAATGCTATATAGGAAAGACATGTGCTAGAAGTGCATTTGCACTTTACTTTATATATAATTGCATTTAGGAAAGAAATTAAAGCATCGATAAAGAAAATTCTCACCCTGAATGAGGATCATTTATGAAATAAATAATTACGAACTGATTTCTTTGAAACCAAACACACGATTTTCTTGAATCTATTTTTGGTAGCTACTTGAGGTTATTATGCATTAGCGCGGGTTGTATTGACCATTACCCGGAGTCATTATTGATCATTACAATTGCAATTTAGTTGCGTGAAAAAAAATTTTCCTTGGCTCAAATGAAAAAAAATTTCGGAAGCATGCCCGCCGAAAAGTTTCAGGCGATGCATGGAGACTAGAAGTGTGGAATGATAGAGGTGTAAATGATCTTAAGGGAAGGGCATCACGGGATACATGCGCATAAGGAAGCTTGATATTTTATGTGTACCTGAAACACATGGTAGCCAAGATGTCGGTCTGATTATTGTAAATGAGAAAGCAAAACAGCATGTCAAGAAGTAAAAATGTATATCTCCTAGATTATTGTGGGTTACAATGAAAGTGGCAATCAGAAGACTACTTATCATAGCAATGCAACGCTCCAGTTGATAGTATCAGTAGAGATGTAGAAGATATCTTCGGGGCTCGTCAAATAACATTTTAGGTGCTTGCAATTTTGGGGAAAGAATCACCCTACTCGGAGATATGAATTCTGGGTTGATGTTTAAAGCAAATGTACAGATAGGGTACTTGGTCATTTCGAAGACCCAAAAAGGAGAATAAAAAAACTTGTATGTCACAAATACTTGGTTCAGGCATAAAATGATCCACATATATACTTGATGCAGAGGCAAAAGCCACAGTATGATTGTCTTTGTTGAGGTGGATGAAAGACTGTGAGGGCTAGTGAGAAATACGTGGGTTATGAGAGGTTCTGAATGTGGAACGGATCACTACCTCAGAGATTCAAAAATGAACTTTGATCAAGGATGGAAGAGAAGAAGAAGTAATAATAAGTCGAAGCAGATGCGAGTTGAAATCAAGAAATTGCAGAAGCCAGAGGTGCAAGTGGTATATCGTGAAAAGCTGAATGCATATTTAGGTCATCATAAGGAAGACTGGAAAGTGAAATTAGGCGATAAATATGTAGAGGGTGCATGGATAATACTACGAGATAGCATCTTCAAGAGTACATCTGAAGTGTGGGCTACTGCAGTTGTAGGAAGAAAGGCTAGAGATGCTTGGTTGAATGAAGAAATCCCCGTGGCTGTTAACGAGAAAAAGCAAGCGTATTAGAGAAAGCTGAATATTAGAGTTCTTAGCAATGAGGAGAAGACTAGACTAGAAAATGATTGAAGGGATGAAAACAGAAAAGCGAAGATGCTAGTCAAAAAGAGCAATGATGAAATCAGAGCGGAAAACGATAAAAAAAAACGCAGAAGTATTTTGAAGGAAATGAGGAATTTTTTTGGAAATGAGTTAAGCAGAAGAGAAAAGGAAGTACTAGCACTGAGTCGGAAATAAGAATGTCGAGGGTGAAATGGTATGGGATATGGACAAAATAAAGACTGTGTGAGTGCTTTTCTCAAAGAATTGTATGGAGGTCAAGCTACGGAGCTTAATAACTGTCACACGGAAGAGGATACGCTAGACAATTCCGTTCCAGATGACGAAAGAAGAATCGATATCGACGAAATTATATCCGCAATTTAGAAACTAAAGAATGATAAGGCTGCTGGTGTGGATGGTATCACCGCTCAATTTCTTAAGAACAGTGGCGGATATTTGATTGTGTAGCTGACCGAATTTATGAAAATGTGTGCTAAGAACGGTGAAGTTCCAAATGATTGGAGAAAGGCGATTGTCGTCCCAATCTACAAGGAAAAGGGTGATAAAGGCGATTGCACTAACTATAGAGCGATTAGCCTACCAGGTACTGCAGGCAAAATATTTGACAAAATGCTTATTCAGACGGTCATGGGAATAATTGAGGAAAGGATCTGGGAAGTTCAATGTGGATTTATGCCAGGAAGATTATGTGCGGATCACTTATTTAACTTGAGGCAGATCATAAAAAAGTGTTCGAGAGTGAAATGTGGATTTATGCCAGGAAGATCATGTGCGGATTACTTATTTAACTTGAAGCAGATCATAGAAAACAGTTTGAGAGTGAACAAAAAAGTTTCCTGCGCATTTATTGATTTAAACTTTGGATGAGGTGGAAAGAACTGAGCTTTGTGAAGTCCTGAAAGAGTATGGAGTGAATGGTTGACTTCTAAAAGCAAGAAAAGCAATACCATATATAATGGTAGTAAAGCAAGTGTAAGAGTAAATGGACAACCGAGGCATCACATTTGAACTTGTTCAGTTTTGGAGGTTTCCAATTTGAAATTGCACAATGTTGTAGGTGACTACTTCAAAATTGTCGTTTGGAACACGGTTTTACCGAGCGGGAGGGTAGAAAATGAAAGTAAAAAATAAATTTGACTTTCTTCGAATTTAGCGTAAAAATCTAGGGTCGTGAATGCATGCGTGCATTAACTGCAAGTGTATAATAATTAATTTCATTTAATCAATAGTTAAGGGTGATTGCCAAAAAGTTGACCACTTCAAGTCCCAGTCACTTTTCGCTTTCTCTTTGAATAATAAATTTTTTATGAAATTATCTCAGTAAAGTACTTATATCAAAGCACAGTTTAGTAAAATTTTCTAATTATAGATGACTTCGTTAAGAAATTATAAATAAAAAAGTATGTAAAATGTCTTGTCACGCACCTGTCCAAAGTACATATCGAAAATGAAAAATTGCTAAATAATATTAAGACAATTTTTTAAATATTTAAAACTTTTAGATATCACTTATATTGGACTGAAAAAGATAAAAATCAAGAGTAAAGTATAATATTTTAGATTCAAGGATTTCAAAAATCAGTTTAAAGACTGTCGCACAAGTTTTTTGTCTTGCCACGCTGGATTGCTATTTTAGGATAAAACACGAAAGTAATTACTCAACCTATTCATAATGCGGGCTGATATGCTTAATTTCATAATAACGAATATTTTAGTATAGTTAAAAATCAGCTTATTAACGTTGATTTCAAATAACAGTAAGTGATGACCACTATTTTGCGTAATATTTTTTATGAAATGCTTCATATTAATTTATCATACTATAATTTAAGTGGATGTTTTGAGAAGATAAAGTCCAAATTAATTGAGTCGTGAAAATGGACATTTCTGTAATATTTTTAATCATTTCAATTTTTCTGCATATATTCCTAAAAGATTTTTTAACTTTCTGTTTTTTCATATTCGCATGTCATGTCACGTGACCCTTAGCAACGTGTTAAATTCTTATTCATCTCAAACACATTAGAAAATTATGATATGATTTTTTATTTATAATTGTATAAAACTTATTGGAGGAGTGAAGTTTCTTTTTCTAAAATATATGTATGAAATAATTTGTTTCTTACAGTAAAGCCGTGAAAATAAAGCACCTTCATGCAAAATTTACAATGTAGAAGGACAAAAACGACTTGTTACGCAATAAAAAATCCAAGATTATAATGATAGGCATCATTACGTGTTACGTCATCAGTTATTTGCATTGATAACAGTATCATTTTTGTACATTCGACATCCATATGAAAACTTTTCTTATCACCAGTTTTAGTTTGAAGGAATTTGCGTTCCTCCAAGTCACGGTCAAAATTATTATTATCTAATAATATTTATTTTAATGACATAATAATAATTTATGAAGCTTATATATTACATTAACAAAAACTTTATATGTTCACAATAGCTTATTAGCAAACTTTAAATCCCTGAAGAATTAAAAACTGATTTTTGAGAAATTAAAAAATTTTGTTGTATGTTTTGAAAAGAAATTATTATTTTTCAAGAACGATTTACTACACTGTACACACTGAACCTCGAAGTGTCGTCCTTAAATCTTAATTAGTGAAATTATACTGTTAAGAGCATCACTTCTTCTTAAGAATTTTTGATTATCTAAAAAAATTTTGAAAAAAAATGATGTAGTATAGCACTAGCACGTAATTAGCACATAGAAAATAATATAATTTTTTCACAGAAGGATATCGACATAAATTAGATATACCACCTTGATCAAAAAGTTTTAGGACTTATTTTTAAAATCAAATATACAAGTTTATTCATCATAATCGATATTGTCCCCTTCAAAGTACTCCCCATCGACTGCAACGCACTTATGCCAGCG
>JAUMHM010086451.1:0-10945 GCA_032362435.1 Melikaiella ostensackeni
GTGACGAGACACTTTGACTGGAGCTCACTCTAAAATCGACCTATACTCTGGGAAGGCTAGAGGCGACTGGGAACCAGTCCACTGTTTAGCTAAGACCTCCCGCCACCTCAACCACACGAAGAAGTCCCCCTCCATCGCTTCGTTTGAGCAGGAAAAATTCAGTCCGACTACTTTCCGGACAGACCCTGTATTTACTAAGGGAAACTAGCCGTCAGCTTGTTACGTGGGGACTTCATTGAATATAGAATATTGGAAGTCAAGTTGTCGCCCTTTCACAAGTGTTTTATTGATAAACGATATTCGTCGTTTTCGTGAGAGTTTTAAAGATTTTCACAAAAATCTGATATTCGTTATATATTTCTTCCTTAATGACAAGGATGAGAAGTTCTCAGATGTGGTGGTAATTTTTATATGTCGAAGAATCCCATTAGCATTAGAAATTGTGGATATTTCTATGTTCAGAGAAGCGCAAAATCTGCAAGTGTTCATCGGGGGAAACTAAGCGTCAATTTGTTATATGGGAACTTCTTTCAAGTACAGAATAGTTTAGTTATTTTTTTCGTATTGGAAGTCAAATGGTCACCCTCCTACAAGTGTCACATTGATTAACGGTGTTCATCCTTTTTATGATAGAAATATGTTTTCCCACGAAACTCTGATATCCGGCGCATGTGAGGGCATTGTAGAGATTTGAGAATTGCACCGATGTGCATTGCAAGTTCGAGTAAGTGTACGTATGAGGGACTGCAAATTTGAACCCACGTTAACTGGTTTTTATAACTGTCTTCTTGATTAATAAAGGGGTCTCTCACACATGTGAGCCTGTTCGATGTATTAGTTCTTCGAAAATTGATGCGTACTTCCCATTTCGGACTACTGCGTAGGTTTTTTACATCTGTTCTTTACAGCAGGTCTTAATTATGTTATATTTATTCATTATGGGATTCTGACCATAATACTTGGTTATTGGATTTCGTAGAGGTCCTCGCAATATTCAAATATGATTCTTCAACTTATTGATTTATTATTGAATATCATTTTTTCATAATTTTCATCTAATTGTTATAAATTATTATTATCATAATAGTCGCGGGACGTGACACTTGTAGATTAACGTTTATGTTGAAAAATTATATTTCCGGGTTGAAAATTCAACTGTTTTGTGAAAAATTAATCTTTTTGGCTTCAAAATTGAACAATTTTGTGAAGAAATTATGCGTTTTATTATGATGTTAAGGTGTTTCACTAGTGTATGTAAATATGTGTTCTTGTCGGACTTGTGACAGTTTTCGATCTACTAGTCGTTTTATATGTATGGAAAAGTTCATTAACCACCAAGCTTTCGTCCAGCGACGGCGGACCTCTTCAGGGTACATATATATTATAAAAGAAACAAACATTGGAACATATGGAATAAACACTTTTTGATTAAAAAAAAGTTACTGAATATGATAATAAATACAGTTCCTCATATATAATAAATTACCTACAGTTTGAAAAAACCAGAGATTTAAAACCAAAGGAGATAATAGAGATGAAAATATATAGTTGTTAAAACTGTGTTGAAACTAAGTTGTTTAAGTTATTTGTTGTTAAAAGTAATTATATGTATGTTTTTAATGTTAATTTCATTGAGATGTATGACTATTTTGTCTTTTTGGGAAAAAATTAATCTTGTTTGTTGAAAATTTATCTATTTAGTTAATATGTGACCGTTTGAAGTTGAATTTTGATCTTTTTTGTTTGAAAATCCGACCTTCTAGTTCAGAATGCATCTCTGTAGATTGAGAATCCAACTTTTTTGTCGAAGATTCAACTGCCTTCGAAAAATTTGCCTGTTTGGCTTGAGAATTCAACTTTTGCACAGTGGGCAAGAAGACTCGATTCCGTGGCCCAAAGTCGATTTTTGAATTCAAAAAAATGAAATAGACTACTGAATTGAGGAATGATTGAAGTATTATTGACGACAATTATCCGTTGATTGAAACATTTTTGTTTCGATTATACAGACACAAAGTAGAAAATCTTATTGAAATTCTTACTGCTACTGTCGCTCGTGAAATACGTTTTTTGATGTTAAGAAATCGATTCCGAACCTCCTACCTTCATTTATTTCATTCATCAAGGTGTGAAATTTTTAAGAAGTCAATTGGATTTGCAATTCTCAATTGCAATCAAATACAAACACATTATAAGTGAATTAAAAATAATATTTTTCAGCAAAGCACCTGCTTCCGATTGCTCATAACACGAGATAACACAACATATTGAGTTCTGAAATATATGAATGTCTTCCTTAGAATGTGCACTTGAGCATAGGTGTGCTACTTTTTGCTACTTTTCGTTTATTTATCTGCTTATGGTATATCTACATGGCCGCGCGCGGCCATGCACTGTTCGCCAGCAGACACGATTCAGTGGCCAAAAGTCAAGATTTCGTCTGATTCTCATAAAAATTGGTATATGAAAGTTTTTCAGGTCGCTGATTTCGAATTTGATGTCAAAAATCCAAAATTAAAAATGGCGGATCCAATATGGCGGCCAAAATGATGGAATTATTATATACTCGCGTGAAATTCGGTACTAATGGGTTTTTAAGGTTGCTGGCTCCGAATTTGATGTCAGAAATTCGAAATTCAAAATGGCGGACCCAATATACCAACCAGAATATTTTTTTAATGAATCGATTCCCTTGAGATTAATTGTAGACGGGTTATCTACAACACTGATGCCAAATTTGTTTCATAAATTTGAAATTAAATTCAGCAGATTGAATATGTGACCCCATATCCAAGGAAAGTATTCGATATTCATGTAATCGATGAGATTATATAAGTCATTCTACTCTTAGCATGACCCAGAGAAAACGACGTGGACGTGGTAGAATTTTTTTCTCCTTCGGCGCGGCGTGCTTGCTTCGAGTGAGTCCCCTTGCCTCTCACTACTCGGGGTGCTTGATTCTGACATAGAAGATCGAGAAGATGAAGGGGTTGATCTTTCAGTAACTGAAATGCTTTAGACGAAATTGAATTGACCGATGAAGAGGAAGATGGAACTCAAGACAATTCGTAAGCGAAAACCATTCGAAAATGTGAGAGGCAAGGGGACTTACTTAAATCAAGCATCCCGATTAGTGAGGGGCAAGGGAACTCACTGAAATCAAGCACCCCGAGTAGTGAGAGGCAAGGGGACTCACCCAAATCAAGCACCCCGAGTAGTGAGAGGCAAGGGAACTCACTCGAATCAAGCACTCCGAAGGAGGGAAAATTCTACCATGTCCACGTCATTTTCTCTGGGTCATGCTAAGAGTAAAATAACTTATATAATTTCAGTGATTACATGAATATCGAATACTTTCCTTGGAACTAAGGTCACATATTCAATCTGCTGAATTTAATTTTGAATTTATAAAAAAATTTGGCATCAGCGACGTAGAAAACCCGTTCACAATTAATTTCAACGGAATCGGTTCATTTGAAAAATATTTTGATTGGTATATTGGGTCCGCGATTTGGAATTTCGTAATTTTGACATCAAATTCGGAGGCAGCAACCTTAAGAACCCACTAGTACCGAATTTCACGCGAGTATATAGTAATTCCGTCATTTTGGCCGCCATATTGGATCCGCCACTTTTAATTTTGGATCTTTCACATCAAATTCGAAGTCAGCGACCTTGAAAACTTTCATATATTAATTTTGATGAGAATCAGACGAAATCTTGACTTTTGGCCACTGAATCGTGTCTGGTGGCCCACAGTGCAGTGGTTTAGTAGTATTTGTTTCTTCGAAAAGTTTTTTTTTTCCAACACAGTTTCGTATATCGTAACCAGGGTGGGTAACTAGGTAGTAAATAACATTATTATTCTAAATTATTCATGATTCGGCTGAATTATATAAAGACTAGAATAAGTCAAAAAATAAAAATTTCGCAGGACGAAAGTGATGCAGACTCGCGCCCCCCTGTGATATAGGAGAAATGAGAAACGATCTACTGCGGCCTCGGTGGCGTTATTGGTTCACGCTCCACTCATGTAAAGTCGGCGTTCCCGGTTCAAATCCGGGCCCATTTGATGATAAAGATGAAAATTTCATGCCTAGCCTCTGCCAAAAACGTATGTATTTTTTTTACCTTCTATTTTTCTGAAATTCCGCATACGCATGTACTTTGACACGGTGATTACGAAAATAGTAGTGCAAATTGCCGCAAATTTGATTTTCATGGAATAATGTTGGTCAAACCCCTTCCCCCTTCCAGCTTCTCGTGGGGGGCGGAAAGGCACCATGTTGTCTATCCACAGAAATAATGTTGGTCAAACATCTTCCCCTTTCCAACTTCTCGTGGGGGGCGGAAAGGCACCCCACAAATTTGATGAAACGTAGAATGCGTATTTCGACTAGGTCTATAACTTTTGTTGAACTTATTTTTTCAAATTTGTGATGGTTCTCGAGATAAACGTGAAAACCATGATTTTTACTGGGTTTTTATGGGTTTCACCATGAAAATCAAATTTGCGCCAATATTCACTATGATTTTCGTAATCAGCGCGTCAAAATACATGAGTATACGGAGTTTCAAAAAATCGGAGGTAAGGGCTATTCGGAACTCTATCAAAAATTTCTAAAATATGTTAAACACAAGTGTTGATGTTGAGAAACATAGTAGCATCAGATGACAGTCATTAAGATAGATCATCACATCTACTTTTCATTATAATGATTTTGCAAAAAAAATCGAAATCAGTCAATATTTAGAACTCGCGCAACGTGCTCAAAATTGCTCATGTAATTTGCATGAAGAACTCTAATTAGAACCTTCAAAATACGTATTTTAACGAAATGCAAATGTCTTTATTTCATTAAAGCGTTTCCTTCGTTGGAACAATTATTTATTCAAATTAATTAATTACAGATTCTTTATTCAATACCCGATTTCTTCCAATGAAATGGATCCATGTTTAATTTGAAAAATGCATTCTTTAAATTTCCTAGTGTCCATAGTACCATAACGCAGAGGGGTAAAATAAAAAAACGAGGTTCAAAACAACTCTTAGAACGCAATTCTGGACCGATTTTATATTTTTGAAAAATTCAAGTTTAAATACTTCAGAGATTGGTGTAAGCCGATTTTTGATTTTTTTTGTTTATTTAATTTTTATATTGATGCAAACAGCGGAAAAATGTTGATTTTTTTAATGTCATTTTTTATTTCCTAAAACATATTTTTCTTATACTTGTCGCTTGGATTCAATGCACAGAGGTATAAGAATGAAAATAAAATTGTTAATTTGTAAAGTAAATCATTATGAAGAAATTGTATCAACATATAATCGACTTTAGGGATTATTAGTTTTCAACGTATATTTCTGCTATGAAATTGCTTGCCTTCATCGTTAAAATGATACGTGGCTATTAAAATTTAAGACCTGATGTTATTATTTCATTTTATAAACAGATATATATTGCAGGCATTTATAGGCAGAAATGAATCGTTTTTTCTTCTTTTTTTGTTGGGATTATATTGTCAATAACGTTTCCTGGAAATATTTTGCTATTAATCAAAATTTGTTTATTCTATAAACAAATTATATAAACAAGCGGCACATTTTAGGCGTTTCAAGGCAAAAAGAAATCGTTTTTTCTTCTTATCTTGTTAAAATTATATCGCCGATAATGTTTTCTGGAAAAATTTTGTTATTCGTCACTAATTGTTCATTTTATAAACAAATTATGTAAACAAATCTAAATTGTAGACATTTATAGCCAGAAAAAATAGTTTTTTTTTATATTACTTTTTTAATTATACTACCAATGATGTGTCTTGATGACAATTTGTTATTCACGGCTAATCGTTTATTTTAAAAACAAATTATATGAACGAATAAAAATTTTAGGCGTTTTCAGGCAAAAAATGGTCTTTTCTTCAGATTCTTCTGAGATCCTCAGATAACATTCAAAATTGCTGGGCTTGATTTGCGTTTTATGTAACGATTTAGCATAATTTTGCAGGTTCTTTCCTGTGGACGCAGAATGGATGCAGCAAATTCTGAATCCTATGATTTTCAGACGGCCCAATTGTATGTGGACCTATACAGCTGGTATTAAATGCCGTCATCAGTGCACAAGATTCTCTTGTATGCCTGTCGGTCTTTTGTCCGAAGAAGCTCAAAAAGCAAGAATCAAAGATTTTCGGCAAATTCGGGAGCATGAAACTCGGAAAGTCAGTCAACATTCAGCAAGCACTGATCTGATCCACAAGCTGTTGATCTCATCTGATGGCTACTTGGCATATCTTTGAGAAGAGTGTGAATATACTAATAGTGCCCTTGATCCTGAAGTTATCGAGCTATTGATCTTAGATTCGTAAAAGGCCGAGGAATTCAGGATAAAAATGCACTCCGATTCATGAGAGGCACGGGGACTCACGATAAAAAAGCAACGTTTTTTTCTGCCTATAAACGTCTAGAATGTGCACTTGCTTACATAATTTGTTCATAAAATAAACAAGTGGCGATGAATAACAAATTTTTATCAAGACACATCATTACTAACATAATTTTTAAAAAAATATAAGGAAAAACGATTTTTGCTGGCTATAAATGTCTACAATTTAGATTTGTTTATATAATTTGTTTGTAAATTAAACGATTAGTGATAAATGGAAAAATTTTCCGAAAAGACATCATTGGCTATATAATTTTAACAAGATCAGAAGAACAAACGATTTCTCTCCTCTTAGAAACTCCTAAAATGTGCATTTGTTTATGTAATTTGTATATGAAATAAAAAATATTGAAGAATGGTAAAATTTTTCCAGAAAACATCATTGGTAATATAATTCCAATAAAACAAGAAAAAACGATTTCTTCCTGCCAATAAATACCTGCGATGTACATTTGTTTATATAATTTGTGTATAAAATTAATTAATAATATCAGGTCTCAGCTTTTAATAGTCACGTATCATCTCAACGATGAAAGCAAGCAATTTCAGGGCTGAAATATGCGTTGAAAACGAATAATTCCTAATGTCCATTATTTGTCTATACAATTTGTTTATAACGATCAGCCTTGCAAGTTAATTTTTTTTCTTTTTTACATCTCTGTGCATTGAATTCAAGCGACGGCAAAAATGAGAAAATTTTTTCTATGAGCTAAAAAATGAAATAAAAAAAATCGACATTTTTTTCGCTATTTGCATTAACATAAAAATTAAGTACACAAGAAAATAAAAAAATCAGCTCCCACCAATCTCTGAAAAATTTAATCCTAAATTCTTAAAAAAAAAATTTTAATTGCTGCAAAAATCGCATCCTAAAAGTCCAGTTCAGTTCTCAGCTCAGTTCCCAATCCATCGGTTCCAAATCTCTATCGCAATCTTCAACCCTCCAGTACTAACATTGAAATATCCAGACTCGGATCTTCTTCTTCGCTGTTCTCTACACTTTTCTAGGAAGGTGTTGTGAAGTAAGTATGGGTATTAGTAACCCTACTTTTGCCAAGAACTAGGATCAGTGTTCCAAAAATGTTATTTAGAGTCAGTGATCCGGAGAAAATTCAAGTTCATCTTTTTGGATCATGAAATCTTGAGACCACTGATTAAATCCTGCGAGTTTAATTTCATCGAAATCATCTTTCCTAAATCTAGATCTTCAGGAATAACTCTACTTGAATTAATTGGATACCCTGTCATCGGAAGGAAATTAACTCATCACCCTGAGGGAGGTTCAAGGATTTTAAAATTAACACTCTAGGTGAGTCTAATATGTTCTCTGTAAATTACATAAGTTGTGGTCCTTGTTTCAGTACCCAAAACGGAGAGAACGACCCAGACCCCGAACTAACTCATCGCTTCTAGAGTCAATCCGAGGTAATCCCTGTCAATTAAATAATCAGAACCTATCAACCATTCAACTTAAAAGTTGATTGACGTTTCTTTTGGTTTATTAAGTGACATTCAACTTGATTAAATGTTCCCTTCTTAACTTACTGATCATCAGACCTATCAGGGACTTTTCCAATTTATTTACTCACCGATGGTAGGCCTTTAAACCCGTTCCCTTAGTCCAGACCCTTCCGTTACGTAGATAAAACGGGTTGTTTTTCATAAAAATTATTGTTACTGCCCTTCTGGTCGTAACATACACAACAAATTTCTGGTGAATCGGTCGGGAAACTTAAAACAAAAGGCCTATTGAATTCCTATAAATTGATTAAAGAACACTTTTGAATTTGTACTCTGGAATCGACGAAACAACCCTTCCTTCATCCTCTTTGCTATTCTGTAATTTTAAGAAATAATGAAAATATCTGCGTGTTATAACGAAAATTCCGCTCATGTCAGACTAATCAAATAGTAAGGATAAAATCCTGGCGCGAAGTTAAACTTGAGCACAGGCTGACCCCGGGAATTCTAAGTGTTTAACTTTTGTAAATTTTGGAGAATCTTCAGGAGCCAAAGTTATTTAGAGAACTAAAAATTCACGAAATTTTTTAAAAGAATTTGGTGACGAAACATTAAAAAATGATTTAGAATTTTATAGTTTAGAGAAAAATAACTCGGGGGAATTCAAACAAAGCCAGACCCCTTCAAGGAAAAAATAACATGTTGAGATTAAGGAATCACCTTCCCTAGAATATACAAAAAATCTACTGAACGATAGTAGGATAATCAGCAGCAGTGATTCTAGTATAAGTAAATCATTAGGGGATCATAGTAGTGAAAATACATTTATCGCAGATAATTCTACAATTAAATGTGCAGAAGGTCTTCTAGGTGAATTGAATAAGCAACCCTCATCATCTAAAAATAATAAATTACCGACCCCAACTGGAAAATATCTACCTGATCCTGAAAAATGTTTATAAACCAGTAAAAGAAATATTTTATGATTTTTATACTTCTGATCGATCATGAAAAATGTACAATGTAACTTGTGAAGAAAGACTAAAAAAAATCATGGACTTGCTTAGACTACAACATTTAAACGCAGAAGAATCACAGAAAAAACTGTGGATTAGCTAAATTTGCGGCTTAAATAAAAGTTGGTATCTTTTAGAACTTGACCTCTAATAGAAACCTGTGGAGACCCAAATGAGTTACTTTGGAGAACACTTGAACAAAGATAAATATCTCTGTCCTTTGGAGGTCAAACTGATTTTGTTTAAAATACGCTCTATCGTCTGCACATTAAAAATAATAATTATTATATTCATCTCACTATATCCGTAATTATGATTTTATTATCACCTGTTCGGATTATATTTTATACACTCGCTCGCAAGAACACTTATTCCACCCTTCTTAAAATCTCTATTGTTCCTGGACACAAAAGATCACATTTAAAAATTTATTTTATAAACGCCAGATGGGGCATTGGGAGTGAACTCTGTTCTGCTTTCAAAATCGCTTTCCGAAGTGCTCAGGACTGGCTAAAGGAGTAAACTCCTATTCCTTTCCTGAGGCGATCCTCATGAAGAGATAGTATGGAACCAGCGAGCAGAGTAGACTATCCCTCTGTTTCCAAGATTTATTTTCTTCTGATCTTTTCTATTTGCTGATTGGTTGATAACTGTCGAGTTTTCTTTGCGCTTTCGACCCTCTCGACTCGCCGTACCAGCTCGCCCCACTTTTGTGTTTTCTCGCGTGGGTGGGTAGCTTCAGGCATGCACGTTTCTATAGGCCCCTTATTTGTTACCATTTCCGTGGGTATTTCTACTAAGCAAGATGTATTGCCTGTGTACAGGCTCTATTATAAACAGATAGAGGGTCTCTGAACCGAGGGTTCCTGCTGAATACGATAATGAAAGTTAGTAAGAAGTCACGGACTTTTCAGGGATGGGCCTAGGGTTTGTCCTGAAGGAAAACCCCCGAGATAAGGCGTGAACAACCGTGTCTAAGGCTGAATAACACGAGTGAGGTGTCCTTCACGGTGTCTCTGGGATATCAGGCGACCTCCTAAAGTATGCAGCCTTACCCTTGCATGCGGGGCTCCGCAAGGGTAGACGAACCCTCTCTCTAGCTGCTCGTGGGAACAACTATGACAACACCAAACCCAGTTGTAAATGCAGTTCAAAATGATCGAATGCGCAGAGCACTCGATAATGGGTCGGTAAACCGTGCCGATTGGCCTAGAGTTCGGGGTCCTGCAAATAATTTGGACGGAAATACGATGACGGATCGGCGAGACGGTTGACGTCTTGATTGGATGGGTCGACGTAGAGATGACTTGCTGGATTGCTACGATGCCAGCATTATCCCTCCTCGTAGGGGTTATATGGCGCACCTGCACACTTTGTGGTGTCAGAAACACCCAGATCTTTCGCATGTTTCGTAAAAGAGGTTGCGAAATAGCGCTGACAACCTCTTGCAAACAGGATATATACACGGAACGCTTCCCCAACCGCTGCAAGAACAAGCCGCAGACGATGGAGTGGAAGCGACATTAAGCCCAACCGCGGAAATATGGCATTCCCCGAGAAGATGGCCATTTCAGGACAAGGAGACACATTAACAGCCAGGTTCTTCCTAAGTCCGAAGATCAGGCTGAAACGGATGACGCCCTTCGTGAAGATTTCTCGGAGAAGTCCGACCTCCGGACCATGACTTGCTCAGTTTATGATGCGAAATGAGCTTTGGCCGATTTAAATCAAAGGGTAAGGCGACGATAGATAAAAAGACCAAAAGGCACATGCATCAACTGAACAAGAACATTGGCTGGGCTAGACAGAATGCGTCCCGTATTCAATGTGTGATTGACTACATAGCATCTAGTTGGTCTTTTACGATAAGGGTCCAAAAGGTCGCTCACGAACTGAGGATTCACCCTCACACATTGAACAAGTCAAAGCTGCTGATTATCAAGCAGCACAATCTTGACAAAATAGGGGTGTGAGGGGCTGTTTAAGTATTAAGTCACACGCTTAGGGGGGGGGGGCAGCTGTAGT
>JAUMHM010086452.1:0-10943 GCA_032362435.1 Melikaiella ostensackeni
ATTTACTTCACAACCTTGTAAACGTTTTTGCTATGGTACTGCGTTTATCTTTAAACTTATATAAATTACGATCCTATTTGCACAGCTGTAATTTTTGCTACGATAATAGAAACTGCTACGTTGCGAAATTGTAGCGATTGGTGACCTGAACCGTGGGTGGGGGGATCATCTATTCATTCAATCATTTTTAACGTTAACTTTAGATAATATAGTAGTTAAAAAAAATATTTTTATCGTAGCAAAGGGAATGTCCATTAATTACAGAAGGGGAAAAGGTGAGCAGAGGGTCTGGAAAATCCTACGAACCATTACTTGGGGACGGGAGGAGTCCAAAGCATTTGTGACATAACTCTTTCTAGTTATTTTTTTCAAATATGCTAAGTGAAACCAGTTTCAGCTGCTGACATTACTTTTTATACTATTGTACACATTTTATAATTATTTATTTTATTTCTTCTTTATCATGCAATATTTCATATTATATAGTCCAAATGATTAGAGTCGAGGGGTTAACCATTCTTGAAATCTGGTGTACATCTTTCATGAAATCTCGTGGAATCCCTGAAAATATATGCAATATTTTGAAATTCCGTGAATTCTTTTGAAAATGTTGTAAATCCCTTCAAATTTTTTAAATCATGAAAAAATTTCTTGAAGTCCTTTGAATTCCATGGATATCGTACATAATCACTTGAAATCCCTTTAAAACACTTGAGTTTCCTGGAAATTTCCTGAAATCCTTTAAAAACTTCTATAATATTCGGAAATCATTTGACATCTTGTTAAGTTTTTCAAAATCTCAAGAAATCCTTTTAAATCGGTGGATATACTTCGGAATCTTTTGAAATCTCATGAAATCCTTTTAAATCGGTGGATATACTTGGGAATCTTTTGAAATCTCTTGAAATCCTTTGAAATCCCGCGAAATCATCGAAACCGCCTTAAGTCTCTTGAAATCCGTTATAATCCCTAAAAATCCTTTAAAACCTTTGCAAATCCTTTGAATCCCTGTGCAATATTTAAAAATCTTATAAAATTCCTTCAAATCCCTTCAAATCTTTGAAATCCGTAATTCAAATTCCCTGACATCCTTTAAAACCCTTTGTAATCCGCTGAAATCGTTCTAAATTCCTCAAAATCGCTCAAAATATTTAAAAATCCATAATGTTCTTCGAAATCCCTTAAATTTTTTCATAATATTCGAAAATAATATGAAATTCCGTTAAATCTTTTAAAATCTTACGGAATCCTGTTAAATTCGTGGATACACTCTGGAATCTTTTGAAATATCTTAAAATCTATTGAAATCCCATGAAATAATCGAAACTGCTTTAAATCTCCTAAAATTAAATGACGTCAGAAAATATAAATTCACATATCATTTTCGATGCTCCAAATTGAAGAATGAATCAATAAATTTGCAAATGTTCATGATTATATCACTTTGAACAATTTTTACTTACAATTAGAAACATTAAAAACTGAACGATTCTAATTTTTTTTTAGAACTGAACACTTTTTAAATTCAAACTCAAATCATTTTCATTTTATGCCGTTTCAAATTGAGAATTTTTAAATTGTTGGAACAATAAAAATTGTAACGTTTGGATTCTCAATTTCAAATTGTTTAGTTTCAAATATCTGATTAATGAGAATTTTGAACCCTGGCTTAAACTAACCGGTGGAAGTTATCGAGACAAGCCGTGATATTGGACGTGAAATGAACTACCCAAATGGTGTCCCATGTGCTTTTATTCACACGCGAATACAGTAAGGTGAAATAGATTAAGTATGTAAATAATTTTAATTTTTCCATTTTATATTTCCATTAACTTTTCTATTTGTCACGTTTTACACACATTTACTCATTTTTTAATTAATGAATTCACTCTTAAATAAATTGATATATTTTCACTTAACAATTACTAGTTACCCACTATCGGATTAGTACATATTTCGTTAAATCAAATAAATAATTTTCTATGAATCTTGAGTGGCTCAATTCTGTAATTGATTAGAGTTTCACTGAATACTTCTTTGTAAATCTCTTGTTTTTCAGTCGTTCAATCCGGAGCATTTCAAAATATCAGATGTAGATACTTTTCCAGAATTATTTTTCACGTGCATCAAATTTGAAATTTTCCAGTTTTGGGTGTGACTAATTTCAAATTGCGGAATTTTGAGCAGCTTATTCTGATTTAATATTGTACAATCTCACCAAAATAATTATTCTTAAAAACTGAGAAGAGCAAAGTCGGTGAAACAAAGTTCCGATAATCCAAAACAGAACTCCATAAAATAAATAGCACTGGAGGTCCTGAAAAGTATAATTAATTTGGAATCGATTAATAAATGTTTGGATTCGGCGCGTTAGAAAAATATGTTTGCAAAAAATTTAATTTTCCTAATTTTAATATTTTCAATGATGCCATCTTTCTTCACATGTCTAGAAATCTCAACCGTCTTGATAAATGTGTACATCTTTTTATTTGCTGATGCGTAGGAGATAACTCATGTCTGATAGAACTCTGTTTTCAACAAACATTTATTTGACTTTTAATTTTTGATGATCAATTCCCCTGGCAATTTGTTCATCATTCCGAGGAAAAACATCCCTATTTTCTTCAAATTAGTTAACAATAACTCATGCCCTCAGGCATTTGAAATTAACATTGGGTTTCAAGAGTGAAAAGGTCATTTTTTGGAAAATAGATGAAAGAAGTACTCTTTATGAACTTTTCGTAAATTAAAGTTCAGTAACTTTCTAAGGAATCTTCAAGAAATAATTTCCAAATGATAACTATTAACTTTGACACTCCCAGATCCCTTGAGTTAGGCACGAAAAATACCTAAAAAATGCAAAATAGCAGTTTTATAAAATTTATGGTAAATACGGTATTTTTAAATAATTATTTGTACTTGATTCATTCTCATTCGATAAGTGACAAGTTTCCAAGTATTTTTTCACTAATTTAAAATTTTGATTTAATGACACAATGAATGAATTTTGAGAGCAATATATACTTTTTAGAGGATATTTGGCTATTATTTAAACAACTTTTGTTCCCTGTAAATCGTGAAAAGTTACTATTTTCTGGAATGAGTGACACAATTAACGAAGAAGAGTGATATTTTTTTTGTTTAAAATATTTTGCGACTATTTAAATAATTGATAATAATTTACTTGTCCTTTTTCATATTGGAAAGGTGGAGAAATTTCTAGTTTTTTCGAATTTCTTACACTATCTCGCTTATTACTCAGTATAGTATTTGCTTGTCTCAGAATGTATTCTCTAACAATTTAAACAATAATCATTTCTTTAACCAATTAAATTCGGCTGTTCTAAGAAAAGTATTTTTTTTCTTAAAATCACCCCGGTATATTGATGGAATCTGTGAACTGAAAATAATTTGGATTTTGATCGTTCCTAAATATGAATATATGAAGAGACTAGGACATTAAAGAAATCCTAAGACCGTAATATATACGATTGTACGTTGATGATTATTACCCAAAATGCGTTTGCGAAATTATTCATGTTCAACGAAATCGATCTGAAAATATAACTATCCAAAACATAATATTACTCTCAACGTTCGTTAGTTGTGTCATTAGTTTAAGAAAAAAAAAAATTCTCACGATTTACATAGGAAGAAATTGTTTGAACAGATGAAGATTGTTTAAATTTGAGCCAAATATTCTTAAAAAAATATATTGCTCTGAGCATTCGTTCATTGTGTCATTAATTCTAGAAAATAATAACGTTTCACGACTTACAGGGAACAAAATTGCTCAAGCAAATAGTAATTGCCTTAATAATTTATAATTAGTTAAAAAATACTTGGAAACTTGTCACTTATCAAATAAAAATAAATCATATTCAAGAAAAATATAAAGATTACCGCTTTGACCATGAATTTTACATAAAAGCATGTACTTTTGGGGCATATTCCGGGCACAATTCAAGAGGATTGGGAGGGTTAAAATAATTAGTTATTGGATGGAAATGATTCCTTTAACATTCTTTAGGAAGGGACTAAAGTTTGATTTACAAAAAGTTTATAAGAAGTACTTCTTCTATCCATTTTTTCGAAATATATATTAGGTACATATTTATTCATTTGTCTGCCATTTGGCAATTGTTTGCGAGATATTATCAATAAGCAAGTATTATAAGTAATTTCAAAATTTCGTCAATTTTTTGTTGTTTAAAAACACTATTCTCTTGCATGAAATTATTGCTAGACTTATACTTCTCAAGTTCTACTCAACTTAAACTTACATTAAATAAAGCGGTATACTAGGTGTAAAAAGTGACCGAAACGAGGAAAAAATAGGTAAAATAGGGAAGGGGAGAGAGGAAAACAAACAAAAGTGCCAACATTCGTACGAATCACTTTTTTTTCCTTATCACGCATCCCTAAACCTTAGAATTTTCGAAAAAGTTCTCTGTTGTACCTACGAGGCTAAAAATTTTGAAACCGCCATGAAAGTAACTATAAGCAGAAGCTAGAAAAATTTTCATCGATGTAATATAATCCTGTTGTAAGGAGGGTTGGGTGAATAGAATTTTTAATTCGGAACATTACAAATTTTAAATCGTACAGTTCTTAATACATTTTCCAATTATAAATTGAACCATATGAAGCAGGCTTCTAATTTCATATTGTAGAATTCTCGGAATTTGAAATTTTTAATTATTCAATTTTTAGTACTGGAAACATTTTGAATTAAACAGTTTTTCATGCTGAAGTGTTTAGTATTTGAAGATTTGAAGCTTTTGAATAAAATTGTTCAATTTTTTATGGATTTGAACAAGGAACTTTTCACTTTTGAAATCGCTTTTCATCGCGCGATCCAGGAATTTTGATAAATCAAACAATTCTATTTTTTGAGATTCATAGTTTCTTGTACGTTTTGATTTCAAGTAATTATTTTTAAGATAATTTCATATTCTTGAAGCTTCGAATGTTAATTTTTCAAATTTTCAAAGATACTATTTTGAAATTTGAAAAATGCTGAACATTTATCTAAAACCGTGCTTAATTTCGAAGATCTTAGAGTGGAACGTATTCAAATTAGATGAACCTTCGAACTAATAATTATTTATAGTTATTTTTAAAAATTTTAATGAATTAACAAAAAATTTAAATGTATCAATTTTCAGTTTTGATGATTTAATATCGGAAGTGTTTTGTGTATATATACACTGTTGGAAATTTTTGTTGTGATTTCACAATAAATGTATTGAAAGTTCGATCATACATAAATCAAGAACTAATTATGACATACAGGTGAAACGATACCAAGGAACGCATTCTGAAGGTGAAAATTTCGTACATGAGAAATTGTTTTTAGGTTAGGTATGTAGTTTATTTAATTTCTCAATGATTTGTCCACTAACGATGATTCCTGTTACAATCAGCAAATTAAGTAAATGGTATTTCACGATTATTTCATTCAAGTTGCTTTGATAAAAATTTATAAAATGCTTAAACTATATTTACAGAAAAATATTGCTGAGAATTACAATACTTGTATTGTCATTTCACCATGACTTTATCGCAGTTTTTCTTTACAATACGGTGTTTGGAATTTTGCATTACAATTTGTATTGTAAAATATTGTAAAATCACAAACATTTTCAACAGTGTACTTATTATACTTTTAGCAGAAATAAAGTAAGGTGAAATAGTTTAAGTGTGTAAATAATTCTCACTTTTCCATTTCGATGCAGTAATTAGTAAAAACGTTTTGTTGGTAGAGGTGACGTAAATAGGCTACTTACAAGTTTCACAGTATGGCCTTCTCATGGCTTCATTGAAGTTGAAAATGTTACACAATCTCTTTAATTCATTCAACTTTTCTGTTTCCTACGTTTTCCGCTCCTATCACCTTTTTTTAATTAATGTATACCTACAGCCCGTGAAGTAATTCATAAACTTTCACTAAGCAATCAGTAGTTTTCCACTGTCGAATAAGTAAATATTGGATAGGTCCAATTTTACATAAATCCAAATCCTTCTATTATTATTAATGATGAGAATCCAAAAATGATATCGACATGTGAACGATCAATTTCACTATCGAACATCAATATTAACTGTAGCAAATCAAGTTTAAACGAAAACTGAAAAATCGTGCCATTAAATTGAATTAAAGTATACATTCATTTAATGCTCAAATTGTGCATCTGTCCTCAGATGCAACCTTTTTTAATTGGAATTAAGATTCTACCTTTTGTGAAGCGCCACTGTCAGGAATTGTTCCATAACCCCAATTACCTTTACCGCACATTATCTCGTGGAACCTACCATGGTATCCCATCAAAGCCACTAGGCTCTCAAGGTCTGAGGTCTAAGACAAGATCCAAGATAATTACATAGGAATTTTTAATTAAAAAAATGTAAGCAAATAGAAACAAATAATTAATGAATAAAAGTCTTTCGTCATTTTTTTTTTCAATGACATGGTCTACTGATTAGGGTGGTCCTTATTTTATTTTATTTTTTGGAAATCGTTTGCTCCTAGTCGCTATTCTGGTGTGAACGCCCAAAAATAAAATGTTCGTCAAATTTTATCCAAATCGGTTAATATTTATCCATCGTCCAGGCGAGTGAAGCTTCCCATAAGGTGAACATGCGGGAAATTGTGCAAAAACGTTTAATTCACGTAACTTATTCAAATCAATCGTTCATATGAGAGAATTATCTCCATGTAATGTTTAGAATATCCTAATTTCGAAAAGCTTGATATTTTGAAAATTTTCAAAATGGCGATCCCAACAATTAAGGTCAAAAATTATATTTTCTATAGTTATTAACTCAGAATGTTTAAACATTGTAGAAAGATCTAATAAAATATTATCAATTCAATTGTGGATAAAAAATTTAAAATTTTGAAACATTCAAGATGGTGGCGATTAGATAGTCCAAAAATGGCTCGTTTTTAAAGTTTTCAAATAAATATTTTCAAACTTTGATTTTTAAAAAGTGTGGCTTTAGAAAGCACTCGATGATGCCCGAAGTCAAAAATTTTGAAGGAATACAAGATGGCGGCTAGTCGGATTTTCAAAATTGTTTTACTATTATACTTTTCAACGAAGTCGTCCCAAATTTTGCTAAGAAATCAAGTTTATCTTATAGAACTTTGTGTTGATAATTACCTTTCAAAATTTTGGTAGGTGTCCAAGATGGCGTCCAGGAAACTTTGCAAAAATCTATCAGTATCAAAACTTTTAAAGGAATTTTTTAAATTCTCGAAAAAATTGAGTTTCTTAATTTTGCTGCAAGCTGTATTACTCTCAACAAAATTTCGAAAACGCATTAAAAAATTTCAATATTATGGACTTCTGGGATCATCGGATGATTTCTAAGGTCAAACTTCTTTTTCTAGTAGACTTCTAAAATAATTCATTGAAAAATGCGAAAACAAGCCATTTTTGGACTATTTAATCGGCCGTCATCTTTGATTTCTTCCAAATTTTTAATTTCCTTGTCTACCATTCAATTTGAATTAATTTATTACATTTTTCTCAATGTTTAAATATTCTAAGTTAATAGCTATAGTAAATGCAATTTTTGACCCTAATTGCTGAGTCTCCCATTTTGGAAGTTCAGAAGATTATAAGTTTCTTAAAATTAAGATATTTTTAGCATTACATAGAGATTATCGTCATACGTGGACGATTGATTTAAATAAAAACTGAAAAAGTTAAGTAAATCGAACGTGTTTTCACATTCTTCTCCATGTTAATCTTTTCGGGAACTTCAAGTGCCTAAGCATTTCCCAAAGTTTCAGGGCGATATTTTATTTACAGAAAGAGTAAATCGTTCCAAAAATAAAGATTAAAAATCGAGCATTAGTTTGGTCACGTGACTCCTGTTAGACATGCCCTCAAACGCTGTCTTAATTGTTGATACTCTTAATGTTACAGTGTTCGATATCATAAAAAAATAAGGTTGAAATATAAAGATCTTCTCAGCGTTGTTTCAAAAATCGAAACACTCTCTGAAAGTTCATAATTATTCATTTGATTTTTTCAATTATACGAATTATCTAACTACAATTTAATAAAAAGATGGGGACTCTTCTGTGCATTTTAATTTTTGAAGTGCAGGGAATTTTTGAAACGACCTTTATTTTCATGGTTTTCATGATTCACTCCAGAAAATATTGCTTTTGTATACAAATATTTACAAAGAAATTGTGTATTGTGTGAAAATGCAACTTCTTTTTCTCACATCATTTTTTGGTGAAATCATTATTTTTCGAAAAAATCGGCCAAAAATGAAAAACACGCTAATTTTTCATGACTTTGTTTAGAGAACGAACTATGTTTTGAAGAGTATGCATTTGAGAGAAAAAATTTCAAACAAAAAATGTATATCTCAATAAATTACACATTTGCCCTGTTGAACATTTCTTGAAAGCTTTGAAAAATGAATTAAATGGAATAAAATTTCAAGGGATTCCTGGCGATTCCAAAGATTTCATGCGATTATTAAATCTCTAAGGATTTCAAGGGTTTTGGAAGATTTCCAGGGTTTTGAACGATTTATTTAGAGAACTTTAATGAATAAATTTAATTTAATATATATTCGAGGAGTGTGGAGAGATTTCTACTTACTTTAATGGATTTTCACGATTTCCAAAGACTTCAGAGGATTATAAGGGATTTTAAGGGAACGAAATTTCTCCAAATGAGTAGGAAAGGTATTTGCAAAGCAATTTATTAAATTTTATTTTGACTCGATAATCATGTTAATTGCTTAAAGTTTATAATTTCAAGGCAGTGTTTACTCGTACCAAAAAAAATCCAGCTATTCGTACCGAAATTTCGGTTCGCGCAGCCACGCCCATTGTATAAATTGCAAACGTTAATATACTTCTGAATTTCGCATATTTCTTGTCTACGAATTAATTGTTTACAAAATACAAATATGAGGTCATCTCTGCTTGATTATGAATTCCGAATTGCAAACATAACCTCGTTTCTAGAACAATAGTGAATGATGCAATCAAATTGAAAAGTCATGCATTTTTTAACAATGGACTGAGCATTTCACAAAATCTCGTACAAATACAAAAATCTTCAGAGATTTCGTGCTAAATTTAATCTAGCGTTTACAAGAATCGTTGAAATATTGATAATCGTGATTCTATTTTTTCTGCCTCAGTCTCTTATTTTTGATAAATCTTAATATATTAGCGCAGTTGTAATCGTGTTATCTCTCAAAACGAATTTCTAAAAAATTCCGCGAGAAGTGACCTTGAATCAAAGTCCACAAACTTTGCTTTTGACGCGAATATGAACAAACATACATTATCATCAAACATACACATACACATTTGGGGCGTTTGAGCAACATATTGTATCAGTAATTACTTACGTGATTACAAAGATTTTTTTTGGTGGAAAAATGTCTGTGAAATATTTCACAATATTAACTGGGAAACTATGCGAGATACGAAAAAAATGTTAAGGAGCAAGCTTGTTCATCTCAAAAAGATCTACAAATTTTCTTCGGACTTATTGCAATTACAAAAACTTTTGTTCTCAGAGTATGCAGTAAATCAAGCGCGAAGCTCGAGTATTATGATGAGAATGTGTTCCTTAAGACCTGAAGTACATTAATTTCCTTTTCAATTTAAAATTGAAAACAAATTTAACGATCACTTTTAAAGTAGGAGTGCCGAAAACTTTGTAATGTTTTCGACAAATTTCGTTAGGTTACAAAACATTTCAAGGGATTTTAGAGGATTTGAAAGATTTCCGAACATTTCCGAAAATTTTAAGTGATTTCAAAAAATTTAAGGAGATTGTCAAAATTTTAAGGTATTTCAAAGAATTATCTAGGATTTTCAAAGATTTCAAGAGATTTCTAGAGAACTTTAAAAAATAAATGAAATCAAATTTCGAGGCATTCCTATGGATACCAAAGATTTCATGCGATTCTAAAGTATTTCAAGGAATTTCAGAAGATTGAAATGATTTTATTAAGTTTCCAAGGATTTCAAGCGATTTGAACGTTTTTTTTAGAGAACTTTAATTAATAAGTTCAACTTAATTTATGTTTCAAGGGAATTCGAAGACGTCTACTCACTCTAATGGATTTTCAAGATTCCAAAACATTTCAAGGGATTTTAAAAGATTTAAACGAATTTATAAAAAAGTTTAGGAAATATATTAAATTTCAATTTGAAGCATTTCTACGGATCTCAATACTTTCAAGGGATATGAAGGAATTAACAAAATTTCGAAGGATTTTAAGCATTTTAAGTTATTTAAAAAGATTCCAAAGAATTTCAAGAAATCTGAAATGTTTCAATGAATCTTACAGGATTCCGTAGATTTTCCAAAGGTTTAAAGGAATTAAAAAATTTTTATAAGAATTTAATGGATTTTATTGTACCTGTAAGTATTTCAAGTATTTCAATTTTAAATGTTGAAATGTCAGTTGTTCCACTTCTTAGTTTTTTCATTTTTAACTGAAATTGTTAAATTTTTGAAAATGTGAATCATAATTTGAGAATCAAAATTTTTTAACGATTTAAAGTAAAATAATTCAAATTTGAACAGGTGACTCATTTAATATTCAGATACGACTGTTAGACAATCAAATCTTTTACAGAGGTCGTTGTAGTTACACCCTATAGGGAAATAGCATCCATGCTTTTTATAAGCCAGTAACTTTCAATTTTTTTTTCGGTTTTCTAAGAGCATTGTCCCTTTCAGGGCTCTACACAAACAGACAAGGTTATCTAGACAAGGTACCTGCAAATATAATTTTCATTGTTAAAACTTGGAAGAATCACGTTTTATCGGAGTGAAACTCCTTTTGGGACGGGAGAGAATTGAAAAAAACAGGTCCATCAAGCTAGCACCTCCACAATCGAAATTCCCAAATTTCTTTGTATCAGAATTTTGGGCTTTTTTTGG
>JAUMHM010086453.1:0-10943 GCA_032362435.1 Melikaiella ostensackeni
AACTCTGATTATATCAGGATCAACTAAGAAAGCCATCTACTGTTCGTGCACCAGGTAATTAAAATAGTATTCTACAGGAACTCTCCAAAAATTTTAACTTGGATGATATCAGGATCAACTAAAAAAGCAATCTCCAAGACATGGTTATCGTTCATACAGCAGATAGTTAAAATAGTATTCTACAGGTATTTTTTCAAAGATTAATACTATTTTAAGTACCTGGTGCACGAACAATAAATTGCTTTTTTAGTTGATCCTGATATCATTAAAGATTAAATTTTGAAAGAGTACCTGTAGAATACTATTTTAACTGCCTGGTGCACGAACAATAACAGTGTCCTCGAGATTACTTTTTTTCTTGATCCTGATATCATCTAAATACAAATTTTGAAAGAATTTCTATAGAATACTATCTTAGCTACCTGATGCACGCACAATAACCGTGTCTTCGAGATTGTTTTTTTCAGTTGAATCTGATACAGTCCGAGTCTGAATTTTGAAAGAGTTCCTGTAGAATACTATTTTAACGATCTGGTGCAGGAACAATTGACTACATTTTAGTTGATCCGGGTGCCATATTAATTAAAACATTGAAAGAGTTCCTGCAGAAGATTGTTTTGACTGCCTGGTGCACGAAAAATAACCGTGCTTTGGAGATTGTATTTTTGGTTATCCTAATATTGTCCATGTATAAATTTTTGATAAAGTTCCTGTAGAATACCGTTTTAACTACGTGTTGCACGAAGAATAGATTGCATTTTTATTTGATCCTGTTTGTATCTAAATTTTAACTATGAAAGGGTTCCTGTAGCAAATTGTTTTGACTACCTGGTGCGCGATCAGTTACACTAGTGTCATCGTGGATTGTCACTCCCCGGGGAAGATGAATATTTTGCACCTAGAGTAATCTTATTCTGTATAACATTAAAGTTGTTCTGAATCATACTTGTGGAATTTTTAAAAGAATTTTTCTGCTCTCACCCTCCAGTTTTTTTTGAATGCCCGGACAAATTATCTCAAAATTTGAGCGAAATCGGTTAATATTTGGGGGTCGCGCAAAGACTATGAAGTTTCCTATTGATTTAACATGAGAAAAAGTCAGCTTTTTGTAAATCTATTTAAAGGCGATGATATGTTACAAATTATTTCGTCTTTCAGTATATCGTTCAGAATTCTTTAGATAATAAGAATCAATCATAAATTTTGAGCATGAATGACTTAAAATTACTGTTATAGGTCCCCAAAGAAAACCCCGTAAGTGACAAATTTGAATTTAACGTAATATTGCGGTTTATTAACGCTTGTTAAATGTTTTCTTTCATAAATAATCATTAATTGGTTTTTTAAGAATTCCCAGGCATCTGCCGACAAATTTTCAATTGTTTAAACAATTCGAATTTGTTTGAACTATCAAGTATTGGGTTGTCGGAAATAATTGATCCAAGACTTAAGGTAAGAATATTTATTAAGGTAAATATATCAGTTAGTGATATTATACAAAAGCTTGGGATCTCGATAAACACGATGCAAGTTCGTTGAGAGGAAGCGACACACGACACCGAGAGAGGTCGCTCCGTATTATCGTGTTCACATGACTAATGGCGCGAACTTATAAATAACACTACATTTCTCCCCTTTTATATTTAAGGTCGGTACCTGAGTGGTTCACATCTTATTCGTGTTGACCTTCTTGGCGTTCACTCCACTACTGGGAATGGTGGAGTCTTCGGCGTTACAGATTCACTTGGCGATGACTTCAGACTACAATTTCCATTTACATATGATTGGAGTTTTTTTTTTCATACGTATTAGTTTGGGAAGCATCCCAACTCCTTTTGATTGGATACAATGAGTCGTTTGGGAGACTTACTCTTAACTGGTTGATATGCATGCTTTTTATAACTTCATTTGGTAGTTTGACTAAATAAGTAACTTCTCCTATACGATCCATCACCCTTCCTGGAATCCACTCGACCTTCGATTTCTCATCACTGTTTAAAGTGAACACCTTGTCATTTATACTAAGGCTGCGCGTATTTATTGGTTCCTCAAACTTTAGTGACGGTTCATCCCTTGGAAGCACAATTGAGAGCGGTGTTCTGATGTTGTAATTCAGAAGTAAACTTGTTGACTAGTTTTGGTGACTGAACAGGGTGTTGTTCGGTAGGACGATAAGCACACGATTACTCTGTTCTTCACTGATTTTGAGTGATTGATTTTTTTACTCGACAATATGTTTTTAACAATCATTTTTTTTATTGTTTGAACCGCTCTTTCAATTCGGCCATTCGACTGTGGGTGGTACGGAGGAGAATCAATAACTTAAACATTATGTCGATTAAAAAAATCAGAGAACTGGTCTGAATTAAAAGGCGGACCGTTGTCTGCTACAATCGTGAATGGCCAACCAAAGCGCGAGAAACATTCTTTTAAGTTTTCTCGAATTACATCAAGATAAGTTTGTGTAACTGTTAATGCTTCAATCCATTTGCTCAATCCGTCTATTAGGATGAAAAACTTTTGGCCTTGAACTTCAAGAAAATCCACATGTAAGCGTTGCCAGGGTAGAATTGGCATAGGCCCCTTGGCATAGGGGCTGACGCTTTTGTTAAATTATTATTTTGAGTAACTTGACATTCTACGCATTCTTGAATTACTTTGATAATATCCTCCTCTATACCTTTCCACCAAACATAGGATCTAGTTAACACTTTAGTACGAACGATACCAACGTAATCTCGATGGAGTAACTTTAGAATTTTTTCTTTTAAAACTTCTGGCACTATTACGCGGTTACCGTACAGTAAACAATCATTTTCAAGTGGTAACTTATAGCGATTAGTATAACAGTACAAAGTTCGTTAATTAATTTTGTTTTGTTTAGACCACCCTTCATTTATATAACCTAGTACGGTGGAAAGGACTTCGTCGTTCTTAGTCTCAAGTGCAATGTCCCGAAAGGATAATAATTTTTGCTGAAAACTAGAATGAACTGAGAAACATGAGACTTCCACAGCTGTGGTAACATAAGGTAGTGGTAAACGTGACAAGACATCGGCATGGCCAATTTCTTTGCCTGGCTTGTAGCGAATTTCATAAACATAGGCAGAAAAAGTTATAGACCATCGAAAAAGCCTAGCAACTGACAGTTGTGGTAAACTTTTATGTGGATTAAAAATGGACTTTAATGGTTCGTGATCAGTCACTAAAATAAAATGCCGGTCATAAATATATTTATGGAATAATAATAATTTTACAATTATTTAAATAATGCGTGTTTTTTCAAGTATATAGTTTACCTAAAAAAAGCAGGAGAAACATTTTATCTCACCAATTTTTTGACAGATTTAAATATTTTCAAGTACTATTTTGTCTTCTAAGAATGCTCGTAATTTTTTAAACAAATTTAATTTGTTAAAAAAAATTATTTTGTTTAAATACTTCATTTTTTGCATTTTTAGAAAGATTGAAATATTTTTAAGTACTACTTTGTTTCTAAGAATACTCTTAAATATTTTACAAAATTAAAATTGTTTCAAAAATTTATTTTATTTTACTGTTGTATGTGTTTTTTATCGGTAAAGAAAATGCGTTCTTACCTTATTATTTTATCTTGAGGGTCGGTGGAAATTGGGCATTAATGTTTACTCCTCCATCGCCAGTGTTTTCTTCTTAGCATCTGGAAATCGAAGGCGATAGACTGTAATGAAGTCTTCAATCCCTTTTATAACTAAATTCGGGATATCCTTCGGATAAATAATCATCCGTTTTGTAGCATCATTGGGAGTATCAGAAGACTTAAGAGCTTTAGCCATTTTCACTTTCGATGCCAGGGGTACTTTTGATGTAAAGAATGCCAATGCTGCTGTTTCTGGTATCAAATACCATCAAAACCTTTTCACTGCTGCATGGGGAATATCCGAATCGATTTTTTCATAATCATAAAGCTTTTACAAAAACTGAAGGTCTTGATGTGGGGCTTGCACTGCAAATGGCGCACGAGACCAAGTTTAACCTATAATCTTACGATAAAGATGAAAACGTCTCGGCATGCGTTTTTTTTCGAATATTGTCATCTGAAATTTTTGTCGAAAAAGAAACATCTTAATACAATGAACAGCTTTGGCCATCCACCTAGCATGATTTCCACCTGGAGATCGGAAATTCATTCCACGTGGTGGAGTACCATCAAGAAAAATCACAATTGTCTCGAGTAATTCCTTACGACCTTCCCTAAATTAAGGAGTTTTCAAACACTTCATTGCAAAATCCGTAATACTTCCTCAAGCATCTTCCAATGCTGATTTAACTGTTTCACCTTTAACTCAAGGCTGGTGATTTGTGATATCAATTTTGGGCCATGCGTTTTGAAAATCCTTGATCATTCAGCCCCTTTGCTTTTCACCATAATGAGTAATCTATCAACATTTTCATTTCCCGTTAAGTCGGAAAGCAACTTTTCATTCCAGTGTACAATGCACACTTCGAATTCAGAAACTGGAAATTCGGCTCAAATTTTTTTTACGTACTTCTCACTCAGAAGTTGACGACTTCGCTGAATCGATGACCGATTTATAACAAGATTATTGGCATTAAGATCAAATTATTCAGCAGTTGCCATTAAAATATGCACTGCATATTGATTATTATCTAATACTGAGGCCAGCTTCCAAGTAATAATCAATTTTCTCACTCTATTTGGATCAAATGGACCCCCTAGAGTTTCCTGTGTAGCTGTCGTTTCCATTGTTGCATTTTCTACACTACTAATACTTGAGAAAGATGAAAATTCAGCAAGCTCATCTGAAATTAGGGTACTTGGAATTAATACATAGATCTCATTCAGCTTAAACGCATGTAATTCAAAGACCATAAGTATTTCAGAATAAAGATAATTCAGCTTGGGAAAATGAAATGAATATTGAATGATTTTCTACTATGGATCATTATTCTAATATATCAGAAGTAAAAGAATGAAATGAAAGAAAATAAATCTTCTATTTATATAATTCTCATTATTGTAAGTTCTTGTCTATCTGTGCCATATCCTGAAAAGAACGCTTTTTCCTCAAGCGTTCACTTTCAAATCTTTTTTTGTGTCGATTTTCCTTCTCGGCCAATTCTACATCCATTCCTCTCATGTAGCATGGTCGGCCTTTTTGCCTTTGCAAAAGTAAAAACTGTTTGTTCCCCTCTATCGTCATTAAATCCAGCGCACTTGAATGAGCAATATCAAATAGGTCATATAAACTCGCAGAAAATCATGCTTCCTTTTCCGTCTGTGTTGAGTTTTCCCTTAAACGACTTTTTTGAAGGTTATGCCATTCTTCAAATAAAATTTTACTTTTTGATACGCAGTGTTGTTTTTCCTGTGTTGGTATTCCTGCTTTTCGCTAGAAAGTGAGTGTTTCTTCGATTACCAAACAAGTACTTTTTCGGAGTTGTTTTTACATTTTTCGAGCATTAAAAAGCAAGACACCTAAAACTTTCTGTAGGTGGCAGTTTATGACCGACAATTTGATTGATGCAACCTTTAACAAAATATAAATCTTCTTGAAGCTCCATTTCGAATGATATTAATAATTCACTATTTTTTAAAATTATTGAAGCCACTTTAATTACTCAATCACATTACAGTAACGCAACTGAACTATACTTGCAGAGAACCGAAAGCTAAAATGCTTACTACTTGATCGATCTATATGCGTTGAAATTAAGTATCGCACTGTTCAAACCCATTGGATCGAACGGATTACTTGAATGTTTAAAACGTAAAGACAATATTTATGGGGGAATTACGAGTATAACCCAGAACCCTCTAAGTCTTGAAGGAACATGACTCAGTGATGCCAAAGTGGGCGCCCTGAGTTAGTGCGTGCTGGTTAGCCACAGTTGGCGCGCAATTAAAAATGGGTATTAAATACAATTCTTGTTATTAAAATAAATAATAATCTGTGGAAGAATTGAAAAAAACGAATTTTGTCCTCTCTACTGATGAAAAACACAGCAGTAAAATAAAATAAATTTTTTAAACAGTTTTAATCTGTTTGAACACTTATGAGTATTCTTGAGAAACAATGTAGTACGTAAAAATATTTCAAACTTGCGAGAAATAGCAAAAATAAAATATTTAAATAACATGAAATTGCACGACCAATTTAAATTTGTTCAAAAATTCACGAACATTCTCAGAAAACAAAATATGACTTGAAAATATTAAAATCTGTCGAAAATTTTGTG
Source organism: Melikaiella ostensackeni (assembly GCA_032362435.1). Lineage (NCBI taxonomy): Eukaryota > Metazoa > Arthropoda > Insecta > Hymenoptera > Cynipidae > Melikaiella > Melikaiella ostensackeni. Next base: position 6,241 of record JAUMHM010086453.1, read on the forward strand.
AGATAAAATGTTTCTCCTGCTATTTTTAGGTATACTATATACTTGAACAAACGCGCCTTATTTAAATAATTGTAAAATTATTTGAACAAATTATTGTTTTGTTGTCATTGATGAAAGAACTCATAACGTCTAGAAAATACGCTAATTTCGCGACTTACCTGAAAAAACAAATGTTTAAACAAATAAAAATTGTTAAAAAAATTGAAAGTTAGTTAACAGATGACTGAGTATTCTTAAATTACCGTTTAATGATCATTTATGAGAAAAACACTTTAAAAAAGCGTTAATAAACCGCAATATTACGAAAAATTCAAATTTTTCACTTAGGGTATTTTCTTTGGGGACCCACAAGAGAGGCTTAAAGTCATTCATTCTCAAAATTTATGATTGATTCTTATTCTCTGACGAATTCTAAACAATATCCTGAAATACGGAATTATTTGTAACATATCGCGTTTAAATATTAGGTTTGCAAAAAGCTAACTTTTTCCCATGTCAAATCAATGGGAAATTTCATGGTCTTTGCGCGAACCCTAAGTGTTAACCGATTTTGTTCAAATTCGGAGATTTTTTTCGTAGTTAGAACAAAACTGAGGGGTGTGAGCAAAGAAATTCGAAAAATGAAAGATAAGGCAAAGAGACGTTAAAAACCAACGTCACGTCAAAATTCTTAACTTACCTAATCCTATTCATAGAGAAGGCTTGAGAGTTCTGCTAATTTCGGGTAAAAATCCAGAGTTAATAACTAGGTTGACAGCGTTGGTCTCGAACATTTGGTAGACTCTTAACGTCGAAGAGCGCATGATCGCTGAGCAAGAGAGACTCGTAGAAGAGTGAGCTCTCGAAGAACTATGGTACGAAGATGAACGCAGAGCTACAGAAGAGCAATGAGCGATTGATGAGCAAAGAGCGTTGGATGAGCAAAAAGCTTTGGATGAGCAAAGGCGTGAAAAAGGGCGAAGAATTTAGGAACAGAGAAGAAACGAGGCAGGACGACAGTTCGAGAATCGCGATGAGCGTCCCGGCCGGGATCAAAATATCGCAACTGTCCCAGCTGATATGGAATACGAAAAGGAAGCTGCTGTGACGGGAGAGAGAGCTTCTGGAACGAGAGCGAGAACTTTTGAGACGAGAGCGACAGCTTGGAGCGACATTGTCAGGCGTGTCATCGGTCGCTGCCTCAAATGGTTCATCCTCGTCGAAACAATAGTTAGAACTCCTAAAGACGGTTTACGATATCAACGATAAAGCGACTAAGGTTCTTCATTAGCTCGCGTTCAAAATACAGGGCTCTTATATGGTTTTACTGAAAGGCGGAGAATTTGACTTTGAGTATCCCTGACCTTTTTCGCGAGATACAACAAATGGTCGACTTAAGATCCGCTAAATTCACACTGAAAAAAAAACTTCAAAGCGCACATGTGGCAGACTGGTGAATCGTTCGCAAATTATTCCTCGAACTATTCGTAGTTCTCGACGTTTCTCGAAACTGGATTTTGCCAGAAGTCGAGACTTCTAGAATTCGTTATCGGGAAAATTCACCTTGAGCTCATGCTCGGATTGATTAGTTTGCATGAGGCTCTCTTCTGCTCAGCCCGCAAAGCGCGCTTACGAGCGAGAGGGAGAGAAAGGCCGGAGTCAGCAGGGTTTGAGCGAGCAGTATGTAAACATAAACTGAATAATCCTAAGACTACTTGGTTACCCAGTTGCACATTTTTTCTCACTTCTAGACTATATATTACAAAATAACTACTACAAAACTACTATGTTACAAAATAACTACGATTAAAAAAAAATTTCAACATCAACATTTTTTTAGTTCATACTTCTGCATTTCCTCTTTGACTATAACCGTTAAAACACCTTTGATGATTTTTACGGCTCATAAGAATTAAAAAAAAAGAATAATAACTAAATGTCCACACTTTTTTTTCAAATTTGGCCTTTTACATCATGTCGAAAGTATAATTCAGGCAATAAATAATTTTGAAATTTTTTTGTATTTTATTCTCAAAAATGGAAATTGTTAATAAAATGATGGGTCAATTTAAAAAATACAAGAAATGCTAGAATTTTATGGAGTTTGTTGAAAGAATTTCCAAAAACTGAATTTTCACATCTTATTCTATTCAAGAGTAACATTTAAACATTTAACAACAAGTTAAATTGACCATATTGATCATTTATACTGTCTAATAGTTCATATTCTTATGAAGATACCGATTATTTGTGACGAAATGTAAAAAAAAATCGTTCAGACTAATAAAAATTATTTGAACAATGGATAGTTTATAAAAAAAATACGAAGAGTTGTTTAATTATTCCATTGAAAATAATATATAATGGTTGATAGTATAGAAGAATTTCTTAAAAATAAAATATGTATTATTTTCAAATTTTTTTATCGTAATGAAACTCTACACTGCAAGTCTTTCCCAAACTAGTAATTTAAATTTTGCAAATTTAAATAAACTCTAGACAAGAAAACTGCACAATAAACCCTATACAAGATTAATTTATAAAATCTTGTGCAGAGTTTTATTGTGGAGGGTCTATTTGAATTCGAAAAATCTCATTTATAGCCTTGTTTACAGTTTTTTCGGCATAACAGGTCGAAGTTCTTATGGCAAATTCCTTTTAGTTTCATAAATTACAAAATAAATGAGTGTCAGTCAAATCCATCGGAAGACACTTATCCGTGTATTTTGTTCGGCATCCTTGAAAATATTTAATTTGTTAAATAAATATGATTGTACAGAGTTCTCGTGTGTAGAGCTCTCAGGCGTAGAGTCCAATTTTGTATTGTAAGGAGGATCTCGCAAATTAAAGGATGGGTAAAGGAGGTGGAATGGCGAGAATGGGTGAAGTCAGTGAAGAGATCAAATGATAGTAAATTAGTTTACTTAACCACTTACAAAGGCTGGGAGACCTGCTGGCCCTGCTGGCCGTGGTGAGAATTTGGGGACGAGACCGTGGTGCGGGTCCTCTCCTCACTCCCTGTTCTAGCCCGCAAGTCCGTATGTGGCAAGGGTGCTTATAACTCCGTGATAACCTTTCCCCTTGGATTTTATGTTAGTCTCGATCCAACCGCCTCACGTATTTAGTCCGTTTCAAATTTCCTCCACAATAAGTATCGTGGAAGATGTATAATTCTGTTGGTACCATCTTCCTGTAGAGCCTGTATACCCACATCTTGATGCCCCTCATCTTCTTGTTTTTCTGTAACAAAGCATAAAACATTCTACCTCTCTAAAAAAAATTTAAAATAAAATGCTATCAGTGTCTCAGCTGTTATCTATATTTTCCATCTTATTTCAATTACCGTTTCTTTCCTAGTTTGTATTTGCGCTTTTGTAGTTTAACTTGCAACTAAATATTCTTTTCTAAACTTTTGATATTTACTTTTTAAATTACAATGAACATTGAAATTTTTATAGTTATTAGATTTTTCCCAACTTTCCATGTCTTTTTCTGGTATTCTGCATCTTTCGTTCTTCTGCTGAAAATTGATTTATATCTTCATTCTACTTTTGATTTATCTCAAATATAATAGTTAGTTTTCTATGATTAAGATTCCATTTTTGGCCTCTTACAGCCGTATTTACTTTCTTAGCCTCTTGTAGACGTATTTAATTTTAAATTATGCAGTTCCAATTCAATTATTTCAAATGTATAAGTTTCTTACTTCTTTAAACTATTATAATTCTAGTCCAACACTTAAAATTAACTGTAGTGTTTGTGATGGGTTTTGATTAAGTGTTCAGTTGTTGTATGTGTGACAGTGATATAATTAAGTTTATGAGTAATTGATTGAGATCTTGGTATCGTAGTCTGTCGAAGAATATTCTTCTTGTTGTTGTATCGGTTTTGATTCTTTTTCATTATTTTTGATTCGTTGTTTTACTTCTTTCGCTTCCTTCCATTCCTTCGTCTTTTCCTCTTGCTCCTGTTTTCTCAATTTTCTCTCCCTTTTCAATTTTTATTGCCTTCTGGTTCTGATCCTTTTCTTTTCTTCTTCTTCCAGTCTGGTTATTTAAATTTCCTCGTCTTTTGTTTTACGGCTGCCTCCTGCGCATAATTTTCTCTTACCATTTTTAATGACTCTACTATTTCTTTTTATCGTAATTCTTCGGCCTTCTTTCTTTCTCTTTCCTCTCGATTGGACTTCTCTCCCTAAGTTTATTTTAGCTGATGTAAAACCTGTCGAAGAATGTTTGCTTGTATTCAAGACAAATTGTGAATCATCTAAATTTCCATCCCAAACTTTGTGATTTTTTTGTAAGTATGCTTTTATTGCCGTCTTAATTGATCTATTGCAATGCTGTGTTGTGTTTGCTCCTGCATGATATTTATGGGTTTTTGAGTATCTAATACCAAATATTTTAGTTAAGTTCATAATTGATTTGCTTACGTATTCCTTTCCGTTATCTGTAAATAGAATTCTAGGTGTTCCCCATTTTAAAATTATGCGATTATGAAATTCTTTCTCAACTGCTGATGCCAATTTATTTTCAACAGCTATTATTTCTACCCATTTAGTAAATATATCCCCAAATACTAGAATGTATTGGTTTCTCGGCTTTGACATTGGCAAGGGACCCATCATATCTGATGCTACAACTGTCCATGGTTCTTTGATTATTCTTTTTGCATTCTCATCAGGAAAGGTATCAGATTTGTCGAAAATTTGTGGGGGGGGGGGG
>JAUMHM010086454.1:0-10942 GCA_032362435.1 Melikaiella ostensackeni
GAGCAGAATGCTCATCAGCATTTTCGGATCCTGGATTAGTAAAGAATTCGATAAATTCGTTATTGAATTTCAAACAAACATGATGAATGAGCAGAAGTGTTGATGTAGACTTCATTTTATTTATTACAAAAATGTTATTCTGTAAAGATTAGAATAAAAGTGGGCTAGGAGATAGGCTCCGAGCACTTTCCGGTGAGAACCACATTGCGAGATGTGGATGACCAAAGCGCGGTAGGGGGGAAGAAGAAAGGATTAGGGGAAATAAAATTGAACGTGGGCAGTTGGGGGACGATAAGCTTGGAGGATTTAGAGAAGAGATGAAAAATGAGTTGGTAGGGAGTATGGAAGAGAAAGGAGTAGTCACGCTGATAGAAAAACTCGAAAGAGTGATTGATAAGTTAAGGGAAAAGGAGTGACCAAAAGAAGATTGAGAGGGAGGTAGGAGAGGTTAGTGGGATGACGAATGTAGGAAAAGTGAAGACAGGATAAAGTAGAATGTAAGAAAATGGAGGAAAGGGGAATGGAAGAAAGGGAACGCAACAGGAGAAAGAGAGATCACAAGAGAATATCAAGTGAAAAAAGGCAGAGGGAGAAGGAAGGGTACATGAAGAGGAAAGGAAAAAGGAAAGACAATATTGGGACCGTACAATCTGTATTCACTAGCATACGCAGACGATATAGTTCTAGTAGCGGATGATGAAAGACGGATGAATCTGGTGATGAGAGTGCTCGGAAATTATGTGAGAGAAAAATATGTGAGGATGAATGTGAGCAAGACTAAGATGATGTGTTTCAGGAACAGAAAGTGTAGCATAGTATACGAATGGAAAATGAATAGTGCGGTGATGGACTCAGTGGAGTATATCTGCTACCTAAGACTTTGGTTCGAAGCAGGAGGAGGAAACGAGCTGCAGGTGAGAAGGGTATTGGAATGTGCAAGTAAAGTAATGACACAAGTATGGGGTATAGAGATGAGAGGGTTCAAGGACGACTGGAGCATGAGAATGTGTATGTTCGACGTGTTAGTGTGATTGGTGTTAAGTTATGGAGTGGGAATTTGCGGATGGAAAGAACATGAGAGTGTAGAGTGTCTGCAAGAGAGATTTCTGATAAAGGTTGCGGGGGTGACTTAGAGCTGCCCAGGTTATATGCTGAGGGAAGAAATAGTTCGAAGGAAAATTCTAGTCAGGCAACTCAGAAGATCGTGGAATTTTGAATAAAAACTATTAAGGTGGGAGGGAATCGAGACTACACAAGCATGTGTTCAGGAGATTATGAACAAAGAGAGAAGGGGAAATGTGGGACGTTCGGAATAGGATGAGGAGAGATGCGCAATGTTGAGCCTCATTCGAGCCTCGTCCTATTCCGAACGTCCCACATTTCCCCGCGGTATGCAAGAAAGGAGTAGAGAAGAGCAGAGAATAGATGAAGAGTTAAGGACAAGGCGAGGATGAGAAATATGGGTTAAAATCACGAAATCAAAGTACAACAGCTGGTATAGGACGGTAAAGAGTAAGAGGGGGACCAAAATACCTAAAGAAATATTAAAAAGGAGAGCAACTGGAATAGAGTTATGAGGTTCAGAATGAGTGAGGGGAAAAGAGCATGTAGGTATCGGATGAATAGAGAGGAGAATCTGTGTAGAGTATGTAGGTATGAGCAGGAGTCAAGGTTGCATGTGTTAGAGTGGTGTAAATAGAATTTTGTATATACTTACTACAAAGGGAGTACTGTCTATTTGAAATTCAGAAAATAAAAAAATGGTCGAAGTAGGCGGTATGCGCCTACAAAAAAAGGTTTCGTGGACAGTTTTTGAATTATGATTATACTATTGCGCAAAATCCTTTTCGGGGTTAGCGTAACTCATTTCGGTCTAGCTTTATTCTACTACCGGGGATCAAGTAATTTATATGACAAGGGTAAGTAAAGGATGTGTAGAAGGAGGGATAGGTTCTAGATCAATCTAGAAGTCACGTGTTGGTCATTCAAAAGACACACACTTTCCAAAACACCGCTCCAATGCGGGTCCTTGATCACTCTCTCTAGTAATCACCCCATGCCAAAAGCTTCACAGAGCCATGATAAAACATGATTCACATATAAACACTCAAAATGAATTACAAACCCATAGGAAGATAGAAGTATAGCAAGGGGGCTTCTGGACCACTTACCGACTGAGCAAGGTTCAAATCCGTGCTAAGTTACGGACAGACGGTATTACCCTCGGTCAGCAATGCAAATTCCTACTAGTGATTATGCCTTCCTCGGTATGTCAGGGATCTACTTTACTTACACCACGATAGACCTATTTCAGGTTACCACCATCAACTCTTTGATTTGCCAATTTGAATTTCTCGTCCTTAAACATCCGCCTTAAATAAAAAGAAATTTGAAAAAATATTTGGTTCCTGTTATAACAAGTTTTTTGATATCAAAAGGAACCTTCACACCAAATTTCATGCTTTTGTGAAAATTAGAGAAAAAATTTAGTGTACCGTTTTTAATTTTTTTACGTTGTTCGATACTAGAGGTTTCAAAAGTATGAAAGAATTGATGAAATTGTATTTGTAACATTCTCAATCTCTACCGAAATTGTGAGCCTGATAATTTTCAAAATTTCGGTGCCGGAATTCTGTCCATTGTTCCGATAAAATTACACATTCCCTTCAGTTACTGTTTGAAAAAGCGAAAGTGCTCAAGGAAAAAATTAAAGAATTATAAAGGTGCGTACATTCAGATATTTGAAATGATAATCAGTTTAACCTATACAGGAAAGACGTCCCTACATCAAATAATGAAACATACAGTGTAGATAATTATTAATTAAAAAGACTTATGTATAATGTATGTGTATCGGGAGGTTCTGCAAAATAAAATTTCTCGATGCGAATAGCTTCCAAATACGACTTTGGCTATTTTTACCAAAATTTCAGGAAAAATAGCCCATTGTTACATGGTTGGGCTATTCGTATCGAAATTTTAATACATGTAGAGTGTATATACAATCCAAATTAATAAAGAAAAGATTACTGTTCTTAATTGAAGAAATGATTAAATGAATTTGAATTTTAAACATTTTAGTATCAATCCAACGTTTTTCCCGAGGCAATTAAAAATACAAGATTCAAGAAATACTACAATTTTTCAACACTACAACAAAAATATTTTAATTTTTACTAATTTTTCCGAAAAGTTAGGTCAACGCTTAGTAAAGTCTGAACTAGTTGATTTATCTAGGAGTCATCCATTCCCTAAGGGATTTTTTTCAATTTTAGATCCACTCTCCCCCTTTGTAAGTCTTTTCCTAGAATAGTGCATTAAATTGCTGAACTGCTGAACTCCGCTGAGCTCACATGCCGGTGGAGTTCCGGGAACACGGTGTATGGGGGCCAGTTGAATGGGGTTTTCAGTGAATTTCCAAACAAAATAGAACCTATTTTTTCTATTCATAATAATCTCAATGAGTATCAAAATGTTAAGACGCGAGATTATGATGTCAGCCCGTATTTGCTATTTCAATTCATTTCCAGTCTTATGACAACTATTTCATATACATAAATTAAAATAATCTTTATACCGCCCGAGTCGAGCGTTGGCAGTACAGTCTTCCTCAAGTAATAAGGACTGCACTGCAATCTAGATTTACGTGACCCATCTTCTCGATGCATCAGAAAGAGAAAGAGAGACATTGAAAATAGAAACGAGAGGCAGTGCAGAACTGCAGAACTACGTAATACGAAAATATGATTTAAAATTTGACCAATTTTAAATTCAGACTTCAAGCCTCTGATAGATTAACCTATTATAAATAGTTTTTAATAGTATTCTTTCTTAAACAAAGCTACACAAATTGTGCATACGCAGAAAAATAAAATAGTTGGTTTATTTTATATTTTCTTCTTTATAAATTAACTGCATAACAAATCGATCATTTTCATCCTTTTTTCGCGAACGAAAATTCTTTGCCATCTATATGTTCTATTTGTTAACTTAAATCATTCATAACAAAGCAACTATTTTGTCGGATTTCTTAACGAAGAAAGAATTAGCTCTAACCAAAAACAATTGAATTTTGAATCGAAAAGTTGAATATTCAAGCCAAAAAAACCAATTTTTTGGATGACAGTCGAATTTTCAATTCAAATACGTATTTTCTATCCAAAAATACGAATGTTTAAGAAAACAGTGGAAGCTTCGACCAAGACAGATGCATTTTTGACATAGTAACGCAATTTTCTACAAAATAGTTGAATTTTTAACTCCAATGATGAATTTTCAACAAAAAATGAATTTTAACGAGGAAGTTCAACTTTCAACCAAGTAGTTGAATTTTCAGAGGAAGAATAAATTTCAACGAAAAATCTAATAGTTTCGATATTTCAACCAAAAAAAGATTTTAATTTCAAGTCGAAAACAGTCGAATTTAAAAACAAAGATGAATTCTCAACACAAGATGTTACAGTCCATATGTCAACAATTAAATTAAACCAAAAATGATGAATTTCCAACAAAACAGTTGAATTTTTGAACGAAATAGGCGAATTTCCTACAAAACAGTTGACTTCTTGAGCCGAAAATATCAATTTTTAACCAAGAAGTTCATTTCCTACCAAAAAATTAATTTTCAACCTAGTTTGAATTTTAAGCTAAAAAGAATTAATTTCCACCAAAAACGGAATAGTGAAAATTGCAGTTTAAAAAAACTAATTTTTAACCAAAAAGAAGGAACGAATTTTCAGCAAAATAGTTGAATCTTGTGAGTCAATAGGATGAATTTCTGAGAAATTAGCTGAGCTTTCAACCAAATAGTTGGATTTTCAATGGAAAATTTAATAGTTGATTTTTCAATTAAAAGCGATCAAATTTCCAGCTGAAAATGGGTAAGTTATATTTACGATTAGGAAAATTAATTTTCCACTAAAAAATACGAATTTGAATGAAGAAATGGTGGAATCTTCAACCAAATAGTAGAATTTTTGACCAAAAGACATGATTTCCGAACAAAAAATAAACTAGTAGACTTTTCAATTAAAAAGAAATAACTTTCAGAGAAAAAAGTCATATTTTTGGTCAAAAATTCAACTACTTGGTTGCAAGTTGAACTACTTTGTTAAAAATTCATCTTTACGATAGAAATTTTGAACATTTCGTTCAAAATCCATCTTTTTCGGTTGACAGTTCAACTACTTGATTCAAGGTTGAACTATTATGTTGAAAGTTCATTTTTTTAAGGCTCAGCTCTTTGGTTAAAAATTCACTCATTAGGTTGTAAATTATCTTTTTTGTAGGAAGTTTATATTTTCGAGCTGTAAATTAAAAATTTTTATTGAAAATTAAATTATTTCTAATAACTTAACTGTTAGGTAGAAAATTTACATTTAATTACAATTTAATTACAATAATTAAACTATTCGGTAGAAATTTAACATTTTATTGTCCCTAAAAATTCTATTGATCATAAATTTCGTATTCTGAAACTTTAAAAGTGAATGTTTCCATATGAAAATTTCAACAATACATTGCAAAAAAAAGTACTCAAGGAATGGGTTAAATTTTTTTATTTCAAACAACAAAAAACACGTGTTCATTTATTTGCTAAAAGTGAAAATGCGCAGGGTTAGCCCGAGTTAATAAAGTATTTGAATTTTGTATTGTCATTGGCGGCCAAAATGTAAACTAGCGCAGGGGATGATAAATGCATTTTAATTTGTGCATAAAAATGATTTTATGGTTGCTTTGTTGTAAACTTTAAAACAACTAGTGAATAATAAGAATGAGTATTCATCAAGAAAAGTGTTTCAGATGGAATTTCCAAGATATACAGTAAAAAACACGTTTTCTGTCAAAACAGTTTATCTCAACAAAAAAAAAACAATTGAATTTCCTACTAAATCTAAAAGCATCGCTCAAAAAATGATTTGAGATTGCAAGAATATAACATTCTAATTGTCAATAACAAATTTTATAAGCAAAACACCTATTTCGTGCTTTTTCTTGCAGAAAAATTTGTTTTTTGAATAAATATTACAATAAATCAATTTAATACTGATTTTTGAAGTGTTGAAATATATTTGAAAATAATAACGACTATTATTAGCAAACTTATAAACAAATATCTATGTCAGGCAGTTTTGTGTAGATATATTTTTTTCTCTATAACTATAACATTTCCTCCTTTATGACAGAGAGTATTATATAACTACACTCAACTCTCGATGTAGCTTGAGTCTCTGGCGTTGCTTGCTATGACCATGAGGTCCTTTTAAGAATTTCTGCGATGTAAAAAGTCAGGGGGAAGTGCGTTACTCTGCTGAGCTCGCGCACCTCTCTCTGGGCCCCTCGGACCCCCCCGCCAACGAATGCGTGGCCGGCGGCAATCCTTTTTCTCGTCCTCTTTGATCTCTCGTCACTGAATGTGTATATTGAATCATTTTGCAATAAATAAGTCAACAATAAACAATCATTACATATTATTTACAGTGAATTTACAGAATATATATTCCATACAAGTCACCATTCTGCTATTCTTATTAATTAGATTATTAATAATAATAATAATTATTATTATTGATGATATTTATTTCATCAAAAACCAGAGCTTCATTCTGTTCACAGTGAGAACTGAGAGAAGAAAATGCCTCTTACAATACAAGGCTTGAATTCGGAAATTATGTACAATAAACAAGAATAAAAATATTGACAATAATTGTTCATTGTTTGACTATTTATTTCTGGATGATTAAATATGGATTCATAACGCTATTCACCATGAAGGATGAAATGTACAATGTTATAGAGAAAAAAATGGTACGCAAGAATGCCTAACATAGGTATTAGTCTACAAGCCTTTGTTAATAATAGTCATAATTGTCTTCGGATATACCATATTCCATCACTTCAACAATCAATATTGAATTGATTTATGGTAATATTTATTGTAAAATAAAATTTTTCAGTCAGAAAAAGACCGAAATATGTATTTTGGTTATAAAATTTGTTATTAACAGTCAAAATATTCAATTATTATTACCGAAAATCATTTTTGAAATGATTTTACTGAGGTTTAATGAGGAATGAACAGTCCGTCTTTGAGTGAAATAGCCGAATTGAATATTTGTTTTTAAAATGGTTAATAATAATAATGATTGTTAATTACTAAGAGTTTTTAGGCACCGACTATCATTTTATTGAATAAATTTCAGAAATTCCGACTGAAAAGAATTTTTTTTCCACAGAAAAAAAACATGGTTATTTATTTATGCTTATAAAAATTGCTTATACAAATTAACTTCAACATTAAATGAATTATTTATGTTCGCTAACTACTCAGGCGAAAGAGTTATGCATAGCGCAAAAAATTATGTTTAAGTTTCATTTGCTTTATCTTAATAATATTGTTACATTAATTATAACACACAGCGAGTTCATTTATTTATCTACTTCTAAAAAAAAAATCAAGTCGGCGAAATTGGCCTTCTTGCCACACTTCGCGATTAATAGATAATTATATAAAAAAATTTGACGACGCGATTCGACAATTTTCTCAGAAATTTAATGCTGATCATTTCAAAAGAAAAAAAAACTTTCAAATCCGTTCAGAATTGCCACCTGTAGAATATTTTGGATAGTCAGTTGCTGATCCCGCCTATTGCGGGCAGTAGGTGCCAAAACGTGAATTCTATAGAAGACATAAAAAAGTGTCTAAATTTAGCGCACTTTACTTTTTTTTAAACAAGAAAGTGATTTTGAGCTATCACCCAGCTCTATCGAACCATGAAAGGCACATACTAATAGAAGCAACTGTTACGACTGCCTAAATCTCACAACTCAACCCCACTACTATCTAGAGGAATAAGTACCACTAGCATACGTGGGCTATTGTGTAGCGTCCAGGCCTGGCGCACATTAGGTTCTCTCTCAGCTTAAGAACAATAAAGACATCCTGAATTGCTGTGCACAATTCAGTCCTCATTATAAAGTACCTACTTAATATTTACCACGTAACATTCTGGCGATCCTGTCGGGATCAACTTTTCGAATCCTCATATTCCACGGAATTAATTTAAGGGGATTTTTCGTAGAAGTTTGATCTTCGAATAAGAACCTGGCAGCAAAAAAAATTTCTACGGATATTCGAAATATTCAGAACTCCAGACTTATTCACAGAAAGCTCGATGAAAAGAATAAAGTACCGAAATCAATATTCAGGAAACATTAAAACAAATTGAACGAGGCCCGCAAACAGGCGGAAGGGACAACTGTCTAGCACGAAGAGACAACACTGCATAGCGTCAGCCAGGAAGCCGATACGTCAGCACCCAGGACGCCCACAGCCAGACAAGGAGAGAAGAAAGTCCACGGTCATCTACTCAACTCATCAAAGGAAGGAGCGCTGCTCTAAGCATTGATTAACTTTAAGAAATTGAAAGCTTATAAATTACGGTATCATTATAAGTATAAGTACTTCTAACCTTCGTTGCACGGGGATGGCCTATCGAGATAGAATCGGCAAGGTAAAGTTTCGGCCTAATCGAGACAGAACCGGCAAGGCAAAAGTTAATGACCAGAATAGAGTAGTCGGTATACTTCTGGTGCTCCAGGGCACTACTATCTTCAAAATAAATAAGCAGACTGGAAACTTCATGTGTACTTGCAGTAGAGCGATTGCATAAAGCTAGAGTGTAAAGGACAAAGTTCAAAGCAGAACTTAACATTGTATCGCGGCACTACACTCGTTCCACAACAAAGGCAAAAACACACACATTACAATGGCATTCCAACAGTTTGTCTCGCAGGCATTACAGCGGATTTGAAAGCAGTCAGAGGAATCTCAGAGTAGCAACTCCACATTTTCCAAAGAAATAAAATCAACCCCCACAACAGCAACTATGTCTGACACTTGTCCCATTGACGGAGTCAATCCCCTTCCCCACTGACTGCGAAGCAGATGCTTCAAAGAATTCTTTCATAAAATAATACAATAAAACCACATAGAACCTCCAATTCGACAAGACATAAACAAAATCGTTATAACCTATAGCAAGCTCTTTACATTATCTGGAGACTCATTACCATGCACCCAAATGAAAGAGCACGAAATTACGCTGAATTTAGGAAAGATGGTGAGTGTGAGATCACATAAGCTACCAGAAGCCCAAAGACAATTCACCCTGGAGGATTTACAGCAACTTTTAGATAAAGGAATCATGAGACATTCCCAATCTCCGTTTGACTCTCCACTTTGGGTAGTACCCAAGAAAGGGGACAAGCTACGAATGGTAATCGATTACAGGCACAATAGTAAGGATGCCGTCCAAGACGCATACCCCCTACCGGTTATCGACGATATTCTCGACCAATTTGTACATATCAAGGCCATTACGAATACGATCGTATACCCTTTGGCCTTAAAAACTCGCTAGCCACATTCCAAAGAATGATGGACAACGCCTACCGAGGTCTAATTGGCAGAGAATGTTTTATGTACATAGACGACATAGTAATTATAGGAAAAACCCTACAAGAGCACAGCCAAAACTTGACTAAAGTGTTCGAAAGAATAAAGGCATTAGGACTAAAATTAGAACCAAATAAATGTGAGTATCTACGACCAGAACTCAAATATTTAGGCCATCTACTCACCAAGGATGGAGTAAAACCTAATCCAGCGAAATCTGAAGCGGTAAAAAACTTCAAACTCTCTGCCACAGAGAAGGAAATTCAGTCACTCTTGGGCTTGTCAGGATACTATAGAAAATTTATGAATAACTTCTCTAGTATAGCGAGACCTCTGACTAAGCTAACCCAACAGGAAACCATATTCGACTAGACACCTAAATGTACTGAAAGTTTTAGGCAACTAAAGAACGCCCTATGCTCAGCACCAGTACCACGACTCCCGAACTTAAAAGAAACTTTTACACTAACCACAGACACATCCAACCAAGGATTAGATTACACCACCAGTGGAGAAGAATTGTTAGTCATAGTATATGCGGTTGAACGAGTCCGACAATACCTATTGGGAAAAAAATTTACAATTCAAATGGATCACAGGGCCTTGATCTGGCTTCATAACGTGAAAGACCCTAGCTCACGCCTACTAAAACGGAGACTCAGATTAGAGCAATACAAGTACGAAGTCCAGTACGTTAAAGGTAGAGAAAATAGAGCTGCAGAATGCTTATCTAGACTATTCCCCATTAACATCCCCAATAAACACAAGCCCACAATGACTGGTTACAAAATAGTTGACAGCAGGATTGAAATTAAATTACTCGAAAAAAATGAGTGAGCCCTCTGAGGAATCGACTAAGGAATCAACTGAAGAATCGACTGAGGAAGAATCAGACAATCTGAAACACAATGACCAGGATTCCAATCTATTTTATAATTACTTCGAGTGAAGAGCAAACCCGTGACAAATGAAAGGTTTGGAGTTGAATCAAATGCAGCCGGAAAGTTATGGAAACAAATCGAGAGAGATATTATGCCAAATTACAACAAGGAAAAATTGCTATGACACCTAGGTTGCACTTCGGAGACCCTACGTTTACATTCATCGAAAGGGAAGAAATAGCAAAGATAATCAACTATTCGTCCAACTACTACGCAGGTTCCAGTTTCCACTTATATTTCAATAAAACACGCGAACTAACTGAACAAGAAAAGGTAAGGTCATGAGAGAAGCTCACGACGATCACTTGAGAGAAAACAGTACCATTAGCAAAGCAAGAGCAAAAGCAGAATGGGCAGGAATGGACGAAGAAATAAAAAGGTACGAATCATCATCATCATCGAATCATCCCCTATCTGTCAACTACGAGGTGTGACAATTAAGTAATGAGACTGATTATACAAAAACCATATTTGAAAATTATTGTACAACTCTTCCATCCCCTTCAAAGTAGTTCCCTTGGGCAGCTACACAACGATTCCAGCG
>JAUMHM010086455.1:0-10941 GCA_032362435.1 Melikaiella ostensackeni
AAGATATTAAAGAGATGGAACGTCGCTACCAAGGGAGGTGGGATATAAACATGATGGCAGACTTTTGTTGGACATTGAAGAGAGAATATACACGGAAAGGAGTTAAAAGGAAGCGAAATCCATTACGTCGATTTTTTGAAGACAAAAGAGTACAATACTCAAGGAAGGCGTGAATTGAAAGGAACTTGCTGTGATTTCGGACTCAGGAACCTAGAAAACATAGGGCACGAACACTTTGCACTGAAAAAATACATGTTTTACATAAAATTACCGATTTGCCACGTTTTTTTAGGTGGAGACGAAACGTGACGTCATAAAACCACAACAACTCCGGATTTGTATTCAGCGACCTCGAAAACATAGAATATGACCACTTTTCATACACGGGAATCATGTTTCACCTGAAATCAGCGATTTCCCATGTTTTTTGAGGTTAGGGACGAAATGTGACGTGATGGAGCCAAACCGACTCCGGATTCGGATTCAGTGCCCTCAAAAACGTAGGGTAAACTTATTCTGGTTTCTGGGGCTGACAACTTTTTTTTATGGAGCTGTGTAATCATTTGAGCACGCAAGGTCTATGTGCGCGATGGGTGCTGCGCGTGCTCGCTGATCAGCAAAAGTTGGAAATAGCAGATGTTTCTCAATCCAATTTGGACATGTTCAAGCGTAATCCAAAGGAGTTCTTGCGCCGTTTTGTAACTGCTGACAAAATCTGAATCCACCACTATAAGCCCGAGACAAAGCAGCAGTCAAAGCATTGGGTACAGCCTGGTGAAAGTGCGCCAAAGGAAGCGAAGACTATTTTTTCAGCGGGAAAGGTGATGCCCACAGCATTTTAGGCTTCCCAAGAAATTATTCTCACTGATTACTCGGAAGAGGGTAAAACTATAATAAGAACGTACTGTGCATCATTATTGGACCGTTCGAAATTCGAGCTGAAAAAGGACGGCCACGATTGGTGCACAAGAAGGTGCTGTTTCATCACGACAGCGCACCGGCTCACACCTCCGCAATCGCAATTGATTAAAAATTAATCTGTTTTGGTTGAGCATTTAACATTTTGTTGAGGATTTAACAATTTTTGTTGAAAATTCGCCTTTTTTGGTTGAAGATTCATCTTTTTGGTTAAAATTCAATTATTGTGTTGAGAACTCGTTCATTTTTGGTTGAAAACTGATTTTTTAAATCGAAACTTTAATGTTTTTGAAGTTCTCCTTAAGTTTAAATATTCCAATTTTGGCTGGAAATTTGTATTCTTTATTAAAAATTTGAACTACCTGATTAAAAATTGATCTATTTCATCTAAAAATTCATATATTTCATTAAAAATTCACGTATTTTTTTGAAAAATCACCTTTTGGTTAGAAAATTGAACCTCTCAGTTGGAAATTCATCCTTCTTGGTTGAAAATGCAACAGTTTGAATCAAAATTAATCCGTCTTGGTGGAGAACTGAACTTATTTGTTGAAAATTTGTCTTCTTTGGTAGAATTCGAGTGTTTTTGATTTAAAATTAAAATCTTTGTAACTTTTTTGGTTGAAATATCAAGTACTTGGTTGAAAGTTGAACTACTTTGTTAATGCCACATTTTTTGTTCAAGATTTATCTCTTTGGTTGAAAATTTAACTACTGTGTTGAAAATTCGTTACATTTTAGGTTGAAAATTGATCTTTTATAGTTGACAATTCAACTATTTTGTTAAAACTTCATATACTTCGGTGTTGTGTGTTGAAAATTCGTTGCATTTTTTATTGAAAATTTTTCTTTTTTAGTTGAAAATTTATCTATATCGTTGAAAATTTACGTATTTCCTTGAAAATTGTTTTTTCTTATTAAGAATTAATTTTTTTACTAAAATTGTAACTATTCCATTCTTGGTTGAAGATTGATATTTTTGATTAAAAATTAATATATACTAGTTGAAAATTCTCCTATTAGACTCAAAATTTGTGGTTAAAAATTCAAACCTTCTGGTTTGATATGCAACTATGATTAAAAATCAATATGTTTTGGTTAGGGATTTAATTATTTTTTTGAAAATTCGTCTTTTGTGGTTGAAGATTCATCTTTCTAGTTGAGATTTCAACTACTGTGTTGAGAATTTAAAAAATCATCTTTTTAGTAGGAAGCTGAACTTCTTGGTTGAAAATTCAGCATTTTTGGTTAAAAATGCAACTGTTTGGTTGAAAATTCATCCGTCTTGGTTAAGGATTTAAGTACTTTGTTGAAAAATTGTCCTCTTCGGTTGAATTGAACTGTTTTTTATTAAAAATTAGAAATTTCGTAATTTTTTTGGTTGAAATGTCATTTACTTGGTTGAAAGTTAAACTACTTTGTTAAACCCACATTTTTTCATTCAAGATTCATCTCTTTGGTTGAAAATTCAACTAGTTTGTTGAAAATTTGTCTTTTTGACTATTCCATTTTTGGTTGAATATTTATTCCTCATAAGCTGCAAGTTTCACTGTTTGCTAGAAATTTCATGTATTTTGTTAAAAATTCTTCTTGTATGGAAAATTAATATTGTTTGTTAAAATTTCATCTATTTGGTTGAGGATTGAACTTTTTTTTATATTCGTTTTTTTTTTGTTGAGAATTAATTTTTCAAACTCAAAATTTAACAATAGCATTCTTGGTTGAAATTTATCTTTATTAGTTGAGAAATCATCCATTTCATTTAAAATTCACCTTTCTTGATTGAAAATTAACTTTATTGTCGAAAATTCATCTATTTGTTTAAGAATTGAACTATTTTGTTAAAAAATCGTCTTTCTTCACTGAATTTGACTGGTTGCAAATTCGTTTCTTTTATTGTTGAAAATTAATTTTTTCAACTCAAAATTTAACAATTGTATTCTTGGTTGAAACATATCTTATTTAGTTGAATGTTCAACTATTTGGTTAAAAATTCATGTATTCTGTTAAAAATTTATCTTTTGGATTGAAAATTCACCTTTTATGGTAGAAAATTCATATATTTTGTTGAAAATTCATCTATTTGGCTGAGCATTTAACTATTTTGTTTAAAATTCGTCTTCTTTGGTAGAATTCAACAGGTCGAAAATTCGTTTTCTTGTGCCAAAAATTAATTTCTTACACTCAACATTTAACAATTGCATTCTTGGTTAGAATTTATCTTTTTTAGTTGAGAATTCATCTATTTGATTCAAAATTCATCCTTCTTGATTGTAAATTAACTTTATCGTGAAAAAATGCATCTATTCCGCTTTGAAAGTCAACTGTTTTCCAAAACATTCGACTTTTTAGCTTATAAATTAACTCTTTTGTTGAAAATTCGCCTTTCTCCGTTGGATTCAACTGGTTGCGAATTCATTTTCCTTTTGTTGAAAATTAATTTTCCTAACTGAAAATTCAACTATTCTATTGTTGATTGAAAACTTATCTTTTTTAGTTGAAAATTCAACTATTTGCTTGAAAATTCATTAATATGGTTGAAAATTCACCTTTTACGGTAGAAAATTCATTCAATTTGTTGAAGATTCGTCTTGTGTAGGAAATTAATCTTGTTTTTAACAGTTCATCTATTTGGTCAAGGATCTACCTATTTTGTTGAAAATAAAAAAAAACTACGTAAACGCTGTTATATTCGTAATTTTGACACCGTAATATGGTTAAAAGCAAATATCATTTCCATCGTTGATCTGCTTATATTGTTTATTTTCTTAAAAAGTAGAATTCTTGCACTGTAATTTATACAAAATAAGATGATAAATAGATTTCTCAATTAAGAGCAGCATAGTCATATTAATTTATATTAAAACCGTAAAAGACCAAATGTGGAGTTTAAATGCCTCACATATTAAACTCTTCTTACGACGTGTTATTTATGAACCCAAGTCCCTTGCTCTTAATATTCATTTTATTGCATCCGCACATGACATGTGACATTATAAAACCTGCAATTTCAACTACCTCCATTTCTTACAAGAAACTCAGAATTGTACTTAAAGTTCACGTACTCTTTTCTGCTTATTCAAAATTGGTTTTAAATTGAAATTCAATTTCGATTGGAAAAAAGGATCTAAAAATATTTTGAAGGTATTTTCTGATTTTTAGGCTCTGTTTGGCACGTTGGTCATTTTTTAACGAATAGGTGACGTAAATGACTAATGTGAGAGGTGAAAGAAAAATTGTGGATCATCTGGTCTAGTAAAACGCTCATTTATTGAGCATACTCCATGTTTATAAATAAACAAAAGGAAAACATTTTGCTTGTTTCGATTTGAGCCTCATAAATTTCATATAAGATTATTTTTATCCGTCCAAAACCACTTTAAAAATATAAACCATCTTCTTTTCCTAAGCTGAAGATAGAGGCAAGAACAACAAAACATATTAGTCTGTATTGTGGCTAGAGATTTAAATTAAGAATAGTTGAACAAGAATTTGGAAAAATGTTAGAAGAAAATGAGAAACTAGCCTCAAAACAAATATGCTTAGCGACCAAAAGGTATGAAAAGATATGTAGGAATTGAGTATAACAGCATGTTGTACCAATTTGCAAATAAAATAGAATAAAAAATAGTATGTCTGTGGATTGGGCGGAAATTTGAACAAATTTAAACATTACGGTGGATCAGTCACATACATTTCTAATCCACAGGTAGAACGAACAATGTTTTGAGACGTCGAAATAACAGTAAAAATAAAATCATGAACATATCAGAAACGAGGTTTGAAAACAAGCTGGACATATAAATGCGAAACTGTTGACATTTAGTAAAATCGTAGGGACTGAGGAAGAAGCAAACATGGCAACTAAGCTTATCATGTAAAGAATATACAAATCAATTAAAAATGAAAGAAAGAAAATTGAATAGAGTACAGAAAACATGATAAACAACCAGCAAAGTTTAATATCAAGATGCATTTTTCATTAAATTGATATAAATGTCACTAATATTTTGTGTAACAGATCTCAAATTGATTGAGTTTTGATTTTTAACTACAAGAAACATTTCTCTAAAAAGTCTTTTTCTGTAATTAAACTCAATGCCAATAACTTTAGCATCTTTGAAATCAAAATGGTGATCAAACTCATGTGAGCGTTGTACAAGAGCAGTGCCACGATCATCATGTCTACAATCATTTTTATGTTCCTTAAGATGAACATGAAAATATCTTTCAGAATGACCAGTATCACAGCTATCATAGCCAGAACAGTCAATTAAATATATGATGCGTGTTTTATTAGCTTTTTCAATAGCATCTTTCAAATTACCAAAGCGATTGAAAATGTCTGTTTTGGATTGAGAAATTGGGGTGACCTTAAACTGTTGTTAAACAAATTTTAAGTTTCGACAAAAGTCAAATTTGAAAGGTAGAGCCAAAAATCTATCAAGATTAAAAGAAGTATTAGTTTGTGTAAAAGGAGCTGGATGATTAGCAATACTGAAGTTGATAAGGACCAATCTTCTTTAATATGTTTATCAAAAAAGGAATTTGGATAATCGATAATTTTTAAAGTATTTTTGACAATGTATATTAGCATTAGTTGTAGCACTTAAAAAAACATGTATATTAGCATATGTATATTAGCATCAGCGAACCTGGCATGTAACAACTTTACAGCTCTATCAGTCATGTTATTAATGACACTAAGTTTATATTTAATATTTATGTAAGAAAGAAAATGTAAACATCTGCCAGACCATGTAGGTGTCCTGTATCAGCTTGTGATGACACCTTTACTCATCCTGATGATAGTAAGATCTAAAAAATTTATTTGATTTTCTCTTCCAATTTCAACTGTAAAATTAAGTATCAGATGGTAATTATCAAATCTAGTGACAATATCATCAATTGTATACATAGACTCAATGTCTAAAGAAATAATCTAATGATTGCTGGGAGTTATAAAGTTGTCAATTTTGTTTTTGAAATCTCTTTTTTTTATTCTTATTTTTTTTCGATTTTATTTATTTAGCAAAACCTATTCAAAAGGATTTAGGTGAAACAGATTTTTTCATCAAAGATAGCTGAGACTTTTTCATCAAAGTTAGCTGGGATTTTTTTTCGCGATTTTGGAATGTTTGAAACACTACGAAAAAAATTGTTTACCAAAGAAGCGAAATAATAACACGTTTCTTCGGTTTAAGCTGAAGAAATGTCTATATATTTCACTATTTCCAAAAATTGCGCACTTAGCTCAATCAAAAAAAAAACTTGTATTTTGCACAAAGTAAAAACATTCGAAATTAGGCAACATTTTTTTTGGATTCCTAATTTTTTTCCAATCAAAAGAATTGTTTTAAGAAACAAAACTCGAGTCATATTATTTAATTTTCCCAATCAACTATTTACATAATCGAATTTTAATTTTTTAAAATTGTTTAACCAGCCAAATTTGTCTAAAAGCAAAATTGTTCAGGAAATAAATCTTAAAAAAAAAACGAATTTCTTGAAGGTACTTTTCAAAATTTTTCTCAATTTTGTTAAGTTAATTTTAAGTTTAATAAGTTTTTCTAAAATTCTTGAAATTGGATTTTCTTAAAAACTCCACTTTTCAAATTTGTCATTCCGGTATGTTCAACATTCAGACGTGATATAAATATATGTGAAAAACGATTTGTAAGCAATAAAATTAATAATATTTAAATACGTACAAATTTTGGATACCTATATAACTTCGAACGTTTATATTTTGTTGCTTCAAATTTTTTTTTTTTTGCATTAACTTGTATCACACAACATGTGATTGTTAGGCATTTGCAATAAACTATGACAATTAATTATTTTCATTATTTTGCACTGACTTTCACTTACACAATACAAATTTAACAGTATCCCTTATATTTCATATATCAAAAACAATTTTTTATTCATTTTAAACAACATAACATTCTTGTAAGAGATGAAAAAATAAATAAGTTAAAATTTGTGTGTTATATTCACACACACTATTTAGTATATATGTTAAATAGAATTTAACAAAACCATCACTTACCTTTTATTTAATGAAAATTCTGGCTTTTTTATTTTCATTAAAAGCACGTGTTTATAAGTGTTGAACACTCGGATGCTTCGGATGAAAATAAATGTTAGTTTGCTGCCATGTGCAGTTAGATCAGACATTCGCTTGTTCACTAAAATATAATTTAGTGAATACAAACTTCTGAAGATGGCACTGCAGTATATATAATGCAGCGCCATCTTCAAAAATTTCATCTGGGGTATGCTGATTGAGGCCCGACTAGTTCCTGACTAGAACTTTACTAGTCCAGTTGTTCTAGTGAGTTTCTGACCACTGCCCTAATTGAATGTAATGTAATGTAATAAAATGTCAAAAAATAAAATGAATAGGTATTATTGTTCTACAAAATTTCACTTTTTTATTGTTGATCATTAATAGGTATTTTTATTGGATTTGCATGTTCTGAGAACGAATCTGGCCTCAAAATTGAAGTTCGATGCTTTACTTAAAATATAAGTTAATTCTATCGTAAGTCACGATGAGGAGACAATCAGCTAATTCATGTACTGAAAATTGTATTACTAGAGTTTCGAAAATAAGGTGAAGACCCATCTTTTACGCCCTTGACTTTTTTTTCATTTTCTTGGACTCCCAGATACCTGCTAGAAAGGGCTAAATTAGCATCCTCCATTGTGACACTCATACCCGGGATCCTGCAGAAAGGAATGTTTTTCATGTGTCCGGCTCCAATTTTTTTTTGGATATGTTGTAGGGGACCAAAAAATAAGCAAAACGTATTTTTTTTATATCGGCCCTTTCTCATATTCGAAGAGTAAAACTGCCTCCCCCAGTTTTTTCGGAGAACAAGAATATTTCTGAGAAGAATACTTTTTCATTCTATTTTGCTTTACTAGCTCGCCATACATGAATTTTGAGTCAAACATTGATGAATTGATAACTTCTTTGCCACCAACCACCCTTGTTTAAATTGCTATTTACCTTGCATCTTACTGTTGGCTTTTCATCACAGAATGCACACTTCATTTGCGTATTTTTTTCAAACGAAAAATCTACACAATTCTCAAAATCTCCTAATTATGTATCTACATAGCCGCTTTTGTACTAAGCGTACTGGAACATATTCTTATGCCTCGGAGAAGACAATTGATTGTGTAAAAGAGATTGCAATTTGATTACTTTATCCAGTAAATAAAGATTTGCGTCGCGATTGTGAAGCAGTACGTCATCAGAAAAACGCCTACTATAAATCTTCCATATCCTAAATTCATACAAATCTCAAAGTTGAATTCTTCCAGTAGTACCCTTCACTATAGTTTTTAGTATGATATCATTAGCCACTGGCTTTGCATCCTGCACATCTTCTTCACAATGTCTGCGCCACGAGTTTAATGAAAGCACACTTTCTTTATTTGTTTTGGGAAGAAGACCTCTTCTGACCAGGTTTTAAGGTAAGCTGCAATTTCAAAACAGTAATATACTATGCATATGCGTACCAAAGGACAACTCTTTCCTAAAAAAAATTATAAATCGAGAAACTTTGACCCATACTAGACGTGAGTTTCCCAGATTATCATGCTGTTACATGCACATTTGTCGGCCTAAATAATGTTTTTTTTACTATTGGCCCGAATTTTCCATTCGTTTCTTGTGACACCGTAAACAGGAGCGTTATCAACTTCCTATCAGCAGTTATACTCGTAGTGAGCTGTATTGTGTAACTATCTGTAATGGGCGGTACTGACTGTACAACAAATTCTAATTTGTTTGTACCTTTGACTGCCAAGGTTCGTTCAGAGTCGACTTCCAACTGAAATCCACTCTGATCAGAATTGTAAAGATTTTCTGGTCCGCACCTCGTAACAAAAGGGCTTATCTCATTAACAAATTCTGTAGCTTGTGTTTTCAAAACTTCGTCATCGTCTACAGTGTTGCATGTAATAAACTTTGTTACTTCTCTTGGAACAATACGATAAACTTTTTTGAAATTATGTAGCCACGTTTAAGGAGCTTCAAATACCATGCCATTATTACCCAGCTCTTCATATGCTTTCAAAACCCATTGCCGGAGGTCTCTATCATACAAAATATATCCTTTTCTTTTTTGGTTCCCCCTACCTCAATTTATTTAGCCCATCTTCGTAATTGACGTTCAAAAGACATAACCTTAAAGTTATGTTAAACATTACAAAATTTGCGCTTTTTCCCGTTATTATTCCAAAATTCCACAGCTCTTGTTTTATAACCGAGATCAACGTCTTCGTCATGCTGTGATCAAACTCCGAAATATTATTCTTCAGACTGATCTTCACTGACCTCATCAAATGCTGCTATTCCACAGTCCTTAAATGTCTCCGAAAAATCCAATGACACTTCTTCTCACACTTCAATTTCAGAGAACTGAAATATGCTATCTTGTAGCATTTCTTGAATTGATTCTTTTAATTGAATTTCCTCCCTATTCAAGGGAGTTTCCATCAAGTACATCGTTTGAAATGTTGCTAGCAACATATTAAGGGCCCTGGAAATCGAGTGTAAACCGGAAATATAGGATTCAGGCCAAAGGGTAAAGCCATTTTGTCTGATTTTTTTGTACAAATAATCTAAAGAGTATAGAGACTTCCGGTATAGGCCGCTTTTTTCGAAAAAAATTCGCGCCTAGGGCGCGCGATTCGGTCGTCGCACTTCGCGCTCCGAAACATGTGGATCTCGCGCTTCGCGTTAGGTGTTACATGTTTTTTATGTTCAAATTACTAAATTTGCTTTTGATTTCGAATGAAAAAGGAAATTTATTTACTTAAGGCTCTATCGGCCTTAAGGAATACATTCTCATCATAATATTCGCGCACGATTTTCTGCGCTTGCCGTATAATATATACAGATAAATAGTTGAAAAGACGATGAATGATTATCTTAATGATTTACGATTGCTCTTATGGAGAAATGTGTAACGTCAATTTTATTTGACTTTCTGAAAGCACAAATTCTACTCTTCTGACTTTTTTTCTCATCTGCGTCGTTTGGCTCAAAAATTAAAATTAAAATATTCCAATATCATTTTCCATACTCAAAATACAAATTATGCCTCCTACCAAAAAATATTTATGAGAAAGCTTATGCGTCTTTGTGAAAACAATAATTTTAATATCATAGCTTCTTTTCTTATCTCGCGTTATTTGGCTCAAAATTCGAATTTTCAATTTTTTTTTTAAATTCAAAAATGTGTTACAACAGTCTTGTAGGGCTTTCAAAAAGCTAAGTTTTTCTACTCTTGACTTTTTTTCATATTGTGCATTGTTTGGCTTGAAAATTTCATTCTCTTTTCGTTTTTTGAATTTTGAGAATGCTATAACTCTCATAATTTTTTTTTCTTATCGATAAAAGTCATAAGAGCAAATTGTTCGATTTTTTAAGTACAGACATACAGGCAGGCAGACACATTCGTAAAAACCTGTTTTTTGGGTTCAGGGGTCTCAAAACGTGGACATTTGACAAAAACGGGGGTGGGGTGTCAAATTTTACACAAATCGAATACCTTCTCTGATGAGAATGTAAAAAATCGAACAATTTATCTTCATGACTTTTTTCTATAAAAAATAAATTGTTTAGTTTTGATGTCTTGAATTTAGAAATATAAATGAGAATGAAATCTTTTTGGAGACTCAGAAAAAACTGGCAAATTTTTGTATGGTAATTACTTTTTTTCGTATTTCGTCTCATGTGACCAATAATTTCAATTTTTAACATATTGGTAGTATTTTCGAGAATAAAAAACGAACTATAGGTCTATTTATTTATTTTTTTATTATTATTTTCTCAAATAACAAAAACTGCCTCTTCTAGTAAAAAACGATTCATTACAAATTTTCAGCTCTTCTTATGGTGAACAAATCTTGTCTATTGATTTTCTTCTTAGCTTGTGTCGTCTGTCAAAAAATTTAATTTTTTTTATTTTTAATGTTGTTTTTTATGAATAAAACAAAAAC